>ML367304.1:0-88270 GCA_005239505.1 Nicotiana paniculata | reverse complement strand
GGGGGGGGGGGGGGGGGGGGAGGAGGGGACCAAAAGAAGAAGAAGAGATTAAAAAAATGGGGGAAGAAGGGAGGAGGAGGGTCGTCTTGAAGACGACGACCGTTTTTCAAAAAACTTATGTATAACGCCAGGTAATATGGCGCTATACACAAATATATCAGATTTTTACGTATAACACCACACTATGTGGCGCTATACATTAACGGTACAATTACTGTTAATGTGTAGCGCCACATAGTATGGCGTTATATATATTTTCGTCCTCTTTTTTTTTGGACCTACTTTGGTCTACAGAGTCCAAAAGAACTACATTTTGGTTCCGTACTCCCCCTTTAAAGACGACTAGAAAATTTATAGTCAGGACATAAGAATATTTTTATTTTTTTCGAATTTTTTTTATTTTTTCTCGAAATTAATGTTTGACCATAAATTTTTAATTTTTACTTGATGATAAATTTTGAAACTTTTTGAAAATTTGAAAAAATTCAAAAAGTTATTTCTCAAAATTTCCCTCAGATCACTCACAAAACTTCAAAAACAATTCAATATTATATTCATGTCCAAACACAACTTTAATTTTCAAAAATCAATTTCACTTAAAAATATTTTTCACTTTATTTTGGAATTTTACGATTTTTATGTCCAAAGGCCCACTTAATTTATTCTAATAAGAGAGAAATATAAGCATAAAGATTACATTATATACCTTTCGACTAATTATTTTGGCGGAATATATAGAACGCTTCTTATAGCCTGTTTCGCTATGCATTATTTTGCCAAATGAACTTTTTTGGTTAAAAGTATTTTTTTTTCTAAAGTTCACATGTTTGATCAAATATTTAAATGCAAAAGTACTTTTGATTAGAAGCATTAGCAGTTTTTCTGAGAAGAAAAAAAATAATTTTTTTTAAAAAATATTTTTTTTGAAAAACACTTTTGAGAAATACATTTAAAAACACTTTATAAAATTTTGATCAAATACTAATAACTACTCAAAAATACGTTTTAAATTAATTAGACAAATATTATTTCTCGCCAAAAGTATTTTTTGAAAAACACTTTTGAAAAGAAGTTGATTTAGAAGTTTAGCCAAACATACTATAATTCTCTATCTCATAACTATTTTGACGTATACTAAGGATTATAACGATAGAATGATAGCATGGGGATTAAATAATAATGAGATTATTTAGTGAATTTATTCTTATTGACAGATGTTTAGTTGATTGAACCATAAATAGGATGTACGTAATAAAATGTATTTGATTAATAATATTAGTTAAGTTGGAATAAATTTTTATTTTTAAATTTGACCTTGAATATTTTAAGGGACTTTGATAAAAAAAACCCAGGAGAAGAGTATCTTGATATTGCAGTATTTAATCTCAGGATTATGTAATTTCGGGATTGTTATCCACCCTCGATATGAGATAGGATTATACCCCCATCGCGGGTTAATTAATCCGAATTAAAAATATAAGCAAACGCATGATAAATAATTTCACATTTCATCCCAGGAATATTATCCTTTTGTTTTACCAACCAAACGATCACTAATAGAGTGCAGTGCATGTCAAACTTCATGGGGATAAAATGTCATAGATGGGGGTAAAATTTTATATCTAAAGTTGTGAGATGAATATGATCTCCACCTTAATTAGAGGTTCGACATCAATCTACAAAAATAATTTATTTTTTTTAGTAGAGAGCATTTTTTGGTATCAGTTTTTGTCCACGAAATTTTCAAATTTTATTTGAAGTTGTATTTCGAATTTTTTTGAAAATTTGAAAAACTCCGAAAAGATATTTTTTAAAAGTTTCACTTCATATCACTCACAAAATTTCAAAAACAACTCCAAATTATATTCATGTCCAATAATCACTTTAATTTTCAAATACAATTTTCACTTAAAAAAAACTCTTTTTTCGGAATTTACAATAAACTGGATAGTAACTGTTTAAACCATTTGGAGTCGATGGGGAACGTAGTTCATTTTATATTAATTCGCAGCAACTCTACAGACTAGAAGCTATTCACCAACAGCAAGGAGTTGGTGCAAGTTTTATTCCTTTCAGTTTTCATTGACGGGTCAATTCACCTATAGCTACCTATATTCTAGGTACCTACAATTATAGAGTAAGTAAAAGCTAGAGTTGAACCCTCGGCGGTAATGTTTGAAATACCTCTCATTTAGTAGGCGTTTGAACGTAAGAATTGTAAAGTTTCAAAAAAATGATAAAATTTTTGGTATTTGAAATTTAGAGTTGTATTTAGACATAAATTTTAGTTTGGGTTATTTTTAAAGTTTTGTGAGCGATTTAAGTGAAAATTTTGAAAAATATTTTTAGGAGTTTTTTAAATTTTCGAAAATTTTCAAAATGCATATTGAAGTGAAAATTGAAATTTTATGAATAAATGCTGATTTTGAAAAAGTAAAATTTTTTTGAAAAAAAGAAAAAAGAATTTATGTCCAAACGAGCTCTTAAGAGAGTTTGACCAAATTTATTTCGTTAACTATATTAAGTAACATAATATTCAACAAGATAATAATCGATAGCGTTTAGCGATCCTTACATAATTTGATAATCTCCTATCAAGAGAAACTACCAATAGAAAATTTTTATAAAGTTTAATAAGAGAATCATGCTTCCTTGAAATTTGTCAAAATTGTCATTTTACGTGTTTTTTTTAGACCTTCCTGATCTACCGATATTGAGCATGGAAATTCTATTAGTCTTATGTATTCTTTACAATAGATATAGGTGGCAATATCTTAGCTGGTACCTGGTATTTATTTCAAAGATATGAAAAGTCTTTACAAAAATAAGTCATAAATATTTTGTAAAAAATATAATTTTCAATAATCTTTCAACATATGAAGAAGATTCTTAAAAAAAATGCTTGAAGGTTAGATTTCAATTTATGTATCTTACTTTATCCGTAGTATATTTAAAATAGAATGTCGCTCTTATTCCAACAAGTGAGTCCGCTTCCTTTATATATTATAAACCGTAAAGCCAAATATATCACTTTACTATGCGAAAAGGTTTAAATATACTATTCGTTATATTTTGGGTTCAAATATATCTTTATCGTAATATTATTGGATTTAAATATACCCCTCTTCTATTAAGTTTGGCTATGGTAGACATTCAATCCTACGTGACACTGACATTTGATGAGGTGAATGCTACATGGCAAGCCACTTAGCGCCCCTAATCCATATATAAAAGACTAAAATTTGAAATACAATATATTTCATGGTAGCGGTAATGCTGACAATAGTGGTGGAGGAGAAGGAAATTTTAGTGGTGAAAAGAAATAGAAGGGAGGGGTAAAATAGGTTAGGGCGGTGAGGTGGCAAGCCATGTGTCATCTACTTTATCGAATGTCAATCACGTAGGGTGGATGTTAACCTTGGACAAACTTAACAGAAAATAGGTATATTTGAATCGATGGTATTACAGGAAGAATATATTTGGACTCAAAGTATAACGAGTGGTACGTTTAAACCTTTTCTTATATTATAAATATCTTTAATTTAAGATCACAAAATTTAAAAAAAAATTATATTCTAAATTGCTTGCATCGTCAAACTAATAGCCTGTTTGACCAAGCTTATTTTGAGAAGTGCTTATCTCAAAAGTACTTTTAAAAAAAAAGCTTTTGGTGAAAGCAATTTGTGTTTGACTAATTAATTTGAAAAACACTTATGGACAGTAATTAGTGTTTGGCCAAACTTTTGAAAACTGATTCTAAGTGTATTTTTCTCAAAAGTGCTTATCAGAAAAGTGCTTTTGGAAAGAATTTGCTCCCTCCGTTCCAGTTTATGAGAACCTGTTTGACTGAGCACGAAGTTTAAGAAAAAATGAAGACTTTTGAAATTTGTGGTCTTAAACAAGTCAAAAAGGACCCCAGAGTATCTTGTGTGGTTACAAAAGCTTCTCATGAAGTGTAAAATTATAAATTTAAGCTAAATTGTTTCCAAATTTAGAAATGGGTCATTCTTTTTGGAACGGACAAAAAAGAAAATAGGTTCACATAAACGAAAACGGAGGGAGTACTTTTTTCTGCTTCTCAAAAACTGCTTCTTCTTTTTTTCAAGAGTATTTTTTTTTCTTTCAAAAGCTTAGCCAAAACCTCAATATTTTTTGCCAAAAGTACTTTTGGCTAAAAAACAAGAAAAATTTAGGCTATAAGATGTTAATTGAAACAAAGGAAGTTGGTGTTAGCACCATACCCTCTATCTTAAGTTATGTGATATCTAGTGTATCTCGAAGAGATTGATGATATCTTTTTGTATTCATCCAATTTAAAAATGTTTCTTTTTTTTCTTCTTCTTAAATTGCAGGTTGAGTCAAAGAAGACAAACACATAAATTAGAGGGAGGGAGTAGTTTGCAACAACTGTTTGATTGTTACGTAATAGGTAAGCCAAAAATATAATTCAGGCGGCAAAGTAGCGCTTCCACACAATCAGTACTTGTTTCATCATTATCACTACGGAATTCGATTTTCATGCTACTGCTCTATATATAGACCGTAAATTTCTATCTACTGCAGTCAAGCCTTTTGCTCAGCTAGCTGCTAATTTACACAAAACTCAAATACTAGCCTATGGTTTGCACGGCCAGTGTAAGTAAATTCACCACTCACAAGTTTAAGTTAAACGATTTAAGATGGACGTAATTTATTAAGGGCATATCCATTTTTTTACATCAAAATGGTACAAATATCAAAATGGTGCAAATTAACTCCAATTCATTACACTATTTTTTATATTAAAAAGGAATATCTCTTTTATACTTTTCTCTCTGTACTGATAAATCTTGATAATCGCGGGGTGAGAATAACATTAGCGTACCTGTCAACAAAGCAGCGGAAGAATTGTCGAACTCACCACCAAAATAATAGCTCCAAGTCATATTCTGAATCCCCAGGAAACAAAGTTTTTGTTCACAAACTAAATGCCTAAAGTTTACTGTGTTCTTCCTTTTTCTTGCCTGGGAGAATCTCTGTATTGAAGAGAAATATATATAAAAGAGGGGATGAAGAGAACTGTCGATAAATTTTCTGTTTTCACGTTGCCACTTCTTTTTAGCGTGTAGCACTTCTCCTATCTTTATGGGAGCTAATAAACTTCCATCAGCCTTATCTTGTATAAGTGGGCCGGGTCAGTCCACATGGGCGACCCGTAACTTAAAACCCAATATCCTACGTCTCCTACTTCGCACATGGTGGACTAGATCCAAACTAGTACCATGGAAATAATACACGTAATTCATACTAGCAAATTGTTCGTGCGACCTGCGAGCATTAAGAGCTATAATATTCTTAAGCCCTTTAAGGTTTCTTAACAACTCCATGTAGAAATCCAATCACATGCGGAAATGATTCACTACTACCATGAGGATCTTATTATTAGTCGCAATACCCCAGACATCATTCGCTATTTTAGTAGCTACTTATTCGATCCATCATCCTTGAAAGAGTCAAACTTGAGTTCTCATATAACATTGTATCCACAATTACACCCAATACCCTCATGGTAAGTGTAATGGTCGACCTATGAATACAAGTTAAATTACTAAATTTTAGTCGTCTTCCCTTTCTACTCGAATCTTTCTATTCCAAATCAAATGCTTTCCTGGACATGCACTGCACTGCCGAATCACTCATGGCTATTAGTGACATGCTAAAGTAGCAACACTGATTGGAACTTCAAGAGACAGTAAAAGGTCAAAGGGTATTTCAATAAAAGTTAATATAACTTCTTTGGGATCTCACATAATGAAGAAGCAGGGATTCATTCTTCCATTATCTCATGGTAGATAGCACACGTGGTATGAAACACATGTTATGGTGTTCTCTCCTTATATTGGTGTGTGTGTGTTATTCTTTTAATCATTCAACACCGTACAAATCTTGGTCTAGACACCTCCAAATGTCTAACCCGAGTTTCACTTCAATAATCTTCAAACCATCTTCTTAGAGAAACTCGCATCTAGCTTACAAAACAAGTCATAACCGAATAGTGGAATTCATAAGTCTGATTAGTTGTCAAGACCGACCTTTACAAGTAAATATAACCTCGAATTATCCAAGGTTCTATAAGGTCTCACCTCTTCACGATTCTTAACGTAAGAGGCGATTGCTCGTGTGAGAGATCCAATCTCGCAACTTGTTTGACACACTTTATCAACAAAACATTCATCACATGCATACGAGATATAAGCATAAATTCAAGAGTAAAATATTGATGAGCATATTATAATACTAAATTCATTTTACAATACATAAATATGTTCATATCCTTCGCAAACCTAGAGCCATAACATGTTTCTCAAATATGTCTCTAGATATCACATTTGTAAAGGGATTAGCTATCATGCTTCGTGTAGGAGTGTATTGTAAATTTATCTCTCCACTTCCTACTATGTCTCTCACAAAGTTATACTTGATTCAATGTGTTTGGTCTTGTTGTGATACGTAGAATCGTTTGTATGCAATAGCTGCTTGACTATCATAATATAGTGTCATGGGACCTTAAGAGTTATTTGTAATATCCAAATACTCAAAGAATCTCTTCAACCAAACAACTTCTTGTATTGCAGACGCACAAGCCATACACTCAGCTTCCATCGTTGAAAGGGCTGTATAGGTTTGTTTCTTACTTTTCCATGATATAGCACCACCATTAAGTAAGAAGGCATAACCGGATGTTGATTTTCTATTATTCCAGTCACCAGCCCAATTAGCATCTGTATATTCTCTCAAGTATAAATCATTTCCACTATAATATAGTGAATAATCTGCAGTTCCCTTCAGGTATCTGAAAATTCTCTTCATAGCTTTCCAGTGATCTCTTCTAGTATTGGATTGATACCTGCTAACCAAACCTACGACATAACAAATGTCTGGGCGAGTACACATCATAACGTACGTCAAGCTCTCGACAACACTTGAATATGGAACTCAAGACATGTATTCATTTCATTTTCAGTCTTGGGACACATTTCAAGGCTTAAAGTTTCACCTCTCACTATAGGAGTATCCATGGATTTGTAACTATTCATGCGAAAACGCTCCAAAATTTTGTTTATATAAGTTTCTTGAGATAGACTCAATAACTTTTTGGAATGGTCTCTTTGGATCTTAACTCCAAGGATATAATCTTCCTCACCCGTATCTTTCATGTCAATGACTTTGAAAGCTATGACTTGATATTTTTTAAATACTCTAAATTATTTCCGGCTAATAAAATATCATCCACATAAAGAGAAAGAATTACAAACATCCCATTGGACTTCTTCACATAAATGCAATGGTCTTCATTGATCATGGTGAAATCCTATGAAATCACCTCCTTGTGAAATATAAAATACCATTGCCTTGAAGATTGCTTCAGGCCATAAGTAGATCTTTTCAATTTACAGACCTTCTTTTCTTGGCCTTTAACAATGAAGTCTATTGGTTGTTCCGTGTAGATTTCTTCGTTTAGTTCTCCATTGAGAAAAGCTATTTTCACGTCCATTTGATGTAATTCCAAATCCAAACGCGTAACAATAGCCAAAAGTAAGCGAATTGAGGTAAACTTCACAACTGGTGAAAATATTTTCTCATAATCTATTCCGGCTTCTTGAGTAAAGCCTTTTGCCACCAATCATGTCTTATATCTTTCAATTGACCCATCCGCTTTGCGTTTAACTTTGAGAACCCATTTGTTCCCAATGGATCTACGCCCAGGCGGAAGGTCAACTAGATCCCGGACTTTGTTGGTTTTCATGAACTCTAATTCTTCTTTTAGTGCTTTCATCCACTCATGTTTTCCAGGGCTCGATAAAGTCTCAGTCACAGACTTTGGCTCATCCATTTCTGTGGGAAATACCAAGAAAACATAATCTTCAATGTCATAAGTACGTTTGGGAATATTTTTCCTGGCAGTCGTTCGTAGTTGAAATTCAGGTTCGTCAGAAGGATTTTGGGATTGAGAGTTCCCACTCCCACTCGGATCAAGAATAAGATCTTGATAAATTTGATTATTAACTGTGTCGGAAGATACTTGCTGACTGTCTGAGTTCAACATTTCATAAAGAGGCTCTCCATTCTTTACCTCGCCCTTCTTTGGAGAATCATTTTCCAAAAATGTGACATGTAACGACCCGACCGATCATTTTTAGCTATAGCATTTCGTTCAGCGGTTTGAAGTCGTGAGCAGGTTCGTTTCAGACNTCCGGAGTCGAATTGGAAAGAAAATTCTCATTCCGGAAGCCTTAAGTTGGAAGAATCAACTAAGATTGGAATTTTGGGTAAACAACCTTCGAATCAAGATTTGAAGGTTCCAGCAGGTTCGTATGATGATTTTGGACTTGGGTGTATGTCCGGATCGGGGTTTGGATAACCCGGGAGCGCTTCAGCGTATATTGTGGAAGTTAACTTTTTAGAAGGATTTCATGAATTTGGGCTTGAAGTGCATATCAGTGAGGTTGATGTCCTTTGGGATTCTGAGTCTGGGAATAGCTCCGTATGGTGATTCTGGAATTAGGAGCGCGATCGAAAGTGAATTCGGATGGCCGTAGGTCATTATGGGTTCATTTGGCTAAAGATAGAAATTTGAAGGTTTTAGAGAAATCTGGCCGGAAGTGGAAGTTTTGATATCGAGGTCGGAATGCGATTCCGGAATTTGAAGCAGGTCTGTAATGTTGAATATGACTTGTGTGCAAAACTTGAGATCAATCGGGTGTGATTTGATAGGTTTCGGCATCGGATGTAGAAGTTTGAAATTTTAAGTTCTTAAAGAATTCGATTTGGGTGCGATTCGTGATTTCGGCGTTGTTTGATGCGATTTGAGGGCTCGAGCAAGTCCGTGTCATGTTTTGGGACAAGTTGGTGTGATTGGACGGGGTCTCGGGGGCCCCGGGTGGATTCCGAGTGATTGACAGATCAATATTTGAAGTTGGAGAAGGCTGAAGGTTGCTGTCATCTAGTGTAATCGCACCTGCGAGGCTTTGACCGCATGTGCGACTAAGGGCACCGCATGTGCGAGATTGGGGCTGGAGCTGAGGGATCGCAGGTGCGGGAGTTTGGTCGCACCTGCAGAATCGCAGATGCAAAGAGGGATCGCAGGAGCGGGAGTTGCTGGGCTAAGTTAGAGCCGCACCTGCGATGGAATTTCCGCAGGTGCGGAGCCGGAGGAGCAGCTATTGCACCGCAGGTGCGAAAATGGCTGGAGGCAGTGGGGTGTTTTAAGAACGGATGTTTGGCCATTTCTTCATTTCTCTCATTTTGGTGTGGCGATTTTGGGAGCTTCAAGAGGGGAATTTTCAGCAAGCATCACTAGGTAAGTGAATTCTTCCCATTCCTAAGTTTAATATGTGATCTTGCATGGATTTGAACATGAAAATTGGTAGGAAATTTGAGAAATATTTGAAGAAACCTAGAAAAGGTAAATTTGGAATTTAGCCACGAATTTGAGTATGGAATGTAGAGTAAATTGCATGATTGAACTAGTAGAGCTATGTGTAGCATGTAACTTCAAGAATTTCGGATTTCTGGGCGCGTGGGCCCGAGGGCATTTTGGTCATTTCTCTGAGCGGGGTCGGGAAAGTATATAATCTGAATTTGTTGTGAGTATTAGGATGAATTTTCATTGCTTTGCTATTATGTGGTAGTTTCGGAGCGTTGTGCGTCCGTTGGAGTCATCGGAAGGGCTTGGAAGTCGGTGTTGGCATTTCGGAGCGAGGTAAGTCTCCTTTCTAACTTTGTGAGGGGGAATCGTCCCCCTAGGTGAATTGATCCAATACATGATATTATCTTCGGGGGCTACGCGCGCACGAGGTGACAGGAGTCCGTGCGTAGCTACTATTATGCTATGTCCGGGTAGTCTAGGACCCACTAGCATGCCTTATGTGTTATACTTGTAATCCCGCCTGTAATATTAAACTGCTAATATAATCGAAATGTAATTGAATATCTAAAAGAAAACTAGAGTTCATCTTGTTAATCTTCTAAAAAGAGAATTGATCTCTGTGTGGATATTTGTGTACCTAGACTGGGTTGTATCGTGGAATATCATTAAACTTGACAAATGAGTCTAAAAAACAAATGATTTTAAAACCTATATTTCATGTTTCTTTTAATAAGGATTTTACCACTTTCCTGAGAAAACTATTTTCGTGATAAAATACGGATTTAATGTGCGGAAATATGTCAGCACCCGAGTCGCAGGTATGATTTGCGAGCGGGGGAAGCTTTATAATATTCAACATAATTGTGTCAGCAATCGATTAACAGGTACGATTCGCGATCGAGGGAAGCTTTATGGTAATTTGGTATAAATGTGTCAGCACCCGAGTCGCAGGTATGATTCGCGAGCGGGGGAAGCTTTATAATATACAGTATACGTGTGTCAGCACTCGAATCGCAGGTATGATTCGCGATCGAGGGAAGCTTTATGGTAATTTGCTATAAATGTGTCAGCACCCGAGTCGCAGGTATGATTCGCGATCGAGGGAAGCTTTATGGTAATTTGGTATAAATGTGTCAACACCCGAGTCGCAGGTATGATTCGCGAGCGGGGGAATCTTTACGCCTATTCAGTGATTAGATATTCCTTTGACTCCGGCCGGTTGTCTTACCCTTGTGTGCGCATGACTATTTGGTACTATTCTATTGATATTGGCTTGACATGTATTTGGGAAAAAGGAAAGTGTACATTGTTGTTTATTCTCAGTGGTTACCTGGATTTCTGTACTTGATACGTACTTGCTGCTCACTGTCTTATATGTCTATTGTATTTCATCATATTCTATCATATATTATATTGTCGGACCCTAGTAAGTGTCTAATTTGACCTCTCGTCACTACCTCTCTGAGGTTAGGCGGACGACTTACTAAGTACACGTTATTTTTTTTGTACTCATGCTACGCTTGCTGTGCTTTTTTATTGCACAGGTACTTTCATAGAAATGTGGAAGATTCGGAGACTTAGGCGAGCTGCATCATCCAGAGGCGATCCGCAGCTGACAGAGTCCCCTTCGTACTGTATTTATTTCATTTTAAGTCTCCTTGTCCAGCTGTATTTCGGACAGGTTTTGTAATGATTGTATAAATTCTTAGAAATTGCTCATGTACTTGTGACACCGGGTTCTGGGATATGTGTGGGGTTATAATTGCTTAAGTGTAATCTTTAAACCATTGTTTTAATTAACAAACTTTTATTTGGTTATTATGTAATGAAGTGAAAGGAAGTATTTTTTATAAATGTTTTAAACTGGAAAGTTATTTCAATTAATTAATGATTTGGCTTGCCTGACATTGATGTCAGTGCCATCACGACCGTAGGGATTTTGGGTCGTGACATGACATCTCGCGATTCAATCTCAGTAAAATTTTCATCCTCTAATTCACTAATGAACACATACCCTTTGGAGTGTTTTGAATCTCTTATAAAGATACATTTCTTGCCTTTTGGACTTAATTTACCAAACTTGCTAAAAGAACCTTTTACGTATACAGCACAACCTCAAGTTCGTAAATCCTTTAAGTTTGGTTTATGACCAGTCCATAGCTCATAAGGAGAGGAAGAAAGTGATTTAGAAGGCACTTTGTTCAATATGTAAGTTGCCGTCAATAACACATCTCCCCAAAAGGAGATAGGTAAATTTGCATGCGCCATCATGGACCTTATCATGTCCAATAGTATTTTATTCCTCCTTTCTGCTACACCATTGTGTTGAGGTGTGTACGGAATAGTTAAATGTTTTGTGATTCCCTTTTCATTGCACAATTCTTCAAATTCTTTTGAAAGATATTCACGCCCTCTATCGGTTCTTAAGGTCTTAATCCTTTTGTCTAATTTATTATCAACTTCATTCAAATATTGCTTAAAGCATTCAAGTGCTTCAAATTTATGAGAAATCAAATAGACATAACCAAAGCGTGTGAAATCATCAATGAACGTAATGAAATATAAAGCACCAGACCTATCCCTCACATTCATTGGACCACATATATCAGAATGCATTAATTGCAATGGAAAATCAGCTGTCTTAGCCTTTCCAAATGGTTTACGTGTAATCTTTCCGACAAGAAAATTTTCACAAGTTGACATTTCAATTTTAGAGAAAGAACCTAGATGTCCTTCCTTAGCCAATATATTCATTCGATCCTGCCCTATGTGACCTAATCTTGCATGCCATATAATAACATCAACGTCATTGTTACTAGAATAACATGCCATAACACAACATTCAACATAATAGATATACGTAGAAGGATTACAATCTAACACAATAAAACCATCATAACGATGTCCAAAGCCATAAAAAAAATATTGTCTTGAGTAATTCTAAGACCATTGCGACTAAAGTTCAAATTGAAATCTAGATCTAGAAGAACAAACACAGAGACTAAGTTTCGTCGAATCTTTGTACATATAGGACGTCATGCAACATCAAAGATCGGCCACCACGCATGTCCATTCTGCAAGTGCCTATCCTTTGACTTTAAGCTTTGCATTATTTCCCACATATACATGCTTTGATCCGGATGAAACTCGACGAAACTCTATAAACACTTCTCTTTCGTGGATCACATGGTCGGTGGCCCCTAAGTCTACAATCCACACAGGATAAGATTCAATTAATAAAACAGTGCTAGAAACATATATAGCACTAAGAGATGCATTTTGAAATTCTACCTTTTTCGGCTCAGTGCACGCACGAGCAAAATGCCCTGGGACTTGGCAATTGTACACTTCATCTTGCTCTTGTCTTTCTTCTTGTCGGACCGTTTTCCTTTCTTCGAATTTGGCTTGTTTCTTTTTTTGGAGGATCCTTATCCGTTCTCCTTACCCTTTTCGTCATTTTTCTAGTTTTTCTTGCGCTTGAATCTTGATCTCTTTGTACCACTTGATTCCTCCACAAAGGCATTAGGTACATATTTAGCAGCACCAATTCGCTCATCTTCAAGCTCCACATGACGGGCAACATCAGCAAAAGTTTTGATGCTATCATTGTGGGTCAAGTTAACCTCCAGATGTTCCCAATTATTGGGAAGACCGAATCACTGCATGAACCTGCTACTCGTCAGAGAGAACATGGCCAACACTTTTGAGTTGAGCAATCATATTTGATATCACTCTTAGATGTTGCTTGACAATGTGATCATGACGCTTTTTGTACGTGTAAAACTTGATTGTCAGTTGTCGAAGGCGAGTCACAGTTGTACCCCTATATTCTTCTCTTAAATGTGCCCACATGGCTTGAGCAGTAGGATATTTCTCACATTCGTGGATGAGATCATCAGCAACTGAACTTACAATAATTTCACATGCAGTAGAATCTTTCTTTTTCCAAATATTGTAAGTTTCCAGATCCCTCCTATGTTGGGCAGTGTTACCCTCCTCTGGGTGACTCATATCATGGTTAATACTTTCAAGAGCATCTTGCTCTTCGAGTACATACCACATCTTACGACTCCAAATGTCGTAATTTTCACCATCCAGTTTGTCACCTTTGTTCAAGTCAGCAATGATACTTTTCGATGCTATGTATGTTATTAGAGACAATATTACAAGTTTAACTCATCAATATATACTTCAATCAATTTATGCATGTGATTACACACTCATGTAAATTAATTATAACATTAATTTTACATTTAGTATAGAATCGAAAGGTCACTACTTTTCCATTCATCATCTATATCTACATAGTTTAATTAATATTAAAATCACTTCTTAGTGTGTACTTTATCTCAAGTCTCAATCCATTACAAAGAATACAATTAACAATGTATGTAACTGGTGAGACAAATAACATAATTTAAATTTTATTAAGATAAAAAAAAATGTAATAACAATTTACATGTTTGCTAGGATATACATGTACCAACTGAACACTAACTCTTGCACATATTTGATAAAAGGTGTACTAGCCCAAATATCATGATAAATCTCAGTTAAAATTTCATCCCAAGGCTCTCGAAGAGAATCTGCGTAAATAGCTAACACTTCCCGATCAATAATTTCTATGTAATTAGCCAATTCAACTCTTTTTAACCTAAAAATGTGTACATGTTTAGGAATAGAAGCATCAGGGACCATTTTAAATTCCTTAAACTCCCTAAATTTCTTTTCTCCTTCCGTTCGTTCAGTCATTCAATCCCTTAACTCATTTTGTCTCGCCCTTGGGACATTCCTGATGACTTCAGGCTCCGAGTCTGAATCATTATAGAAATAAGTCCTGCGACGACGTATCCTTCTACGTTGTCCCCTTCCTTGACTTCGAGAACTCCCACTTGGAGTAATTCGAACTTGTCCTTGCTTATCCATATCTGAAATATGATCAAGGAAACAATAAGAATGGCTACGACCATTCAACGTGATAACATATATCACAATTACTTGTAGGAGGATCTTAATTTAAGGGATTAAGATTAACCAAAATTTTCTATTTAAGAAAACAAGAGTTATCTACTGTCAACAAATGTATATATTAATTATAAAACAGATCTTGAAATAGCCTTTTTTGCTTCTGCGGTTTTTCCAACTTTAAACAAGATACCAACATGGTAGTTGAAATATAGGTTGGAGAGAATAACCAATATGTCATTAATGAATAGTTAAAGAATGAATTACTTAATCCCCCTGTTCCTTTAATTCCAAATAGGAATAGAAGACAAGAACACATTACCTTTATGAATTCTTATATCTTGAAGAGATTTCTTTCTGTAATGCCAAAAGAATAAAATATAGGCACAACTACTGCTCTTCCAAAAAAATAAATATCAACTGGTGTTAGTTTCAATTTCACAAAGGATCCCAATATAGCTGTCAATTATTATTCTTTTTAGTTTCAAACACTAAGTCTGCTTCACATACTCAAAATATTTAACAATCCGAAAGAATAATGAGTATTTGGATCCTAGTGCAATTGGGAAGATTACCAGAGAGATCACGAAGTGCAAATTACCGGTAATAGACTGATTTCTTCGACGCATACGCCACTAAAATCGTGCGACACATGAAAAGAGAAATCTGCAATTCTGCTTAACTTATTCTATGTTTAAAGAAACAAAACAATCAATAAAAACAGTTTATTTCGTTTCCACACACTGTCAACAAAGCAATTCAACAGACAATAAATAGGGACTCTACCAAACACAGTATTTTATGGAGGCAATCAATAAACATGAACAAATAACAGATTGCTCTGATGCCAATGATAAATCTTGATAATCGCGGGGTCAGAATAACATTAGTTTACCTGTCAACAAAGCAGCGGAAGAATTTTCGAACTCACCACCAAAATAATATCCCCAAGTCGTATTTTGAATCTCCAGGAAACAGGATTTTTGTTCATAAACTAGATACCTAAAGTTTACTGTGTTCTTCCTTTTTCTTGCTTGGGAGAATCTCTGTACTGAAGAGAAATATATATAGAAGAGGGGATGAAGAGAATTGCCAATATCTTTTCTGTTTCCACGTTGCCACTTCTTTTTAACGTGTAGCACTTCTCCTATCTTAATAAACTTCCATCAACCTTATCTTGTATAAGTGGGCCGGGTCAGTCCACATGGGCGACCCGGAACTTAAAACCCAATATCCTATATATATATATTTTTTACTTAAATTTATTTTTTTATTTCATATAACAAATGTTATTTTTAAGTTTTACATATTCATCCCATATAATTTATATTTCTTTCTTATATAACCATTTAATGTAAAATTATATATACCATAAATTTTTAAATAATATAAAATATAAGCAAATATTATAATTATAGATATTAATGGATAATTCAAATAAAAGTGAAACCATTGACAAGATATAATTAAATAAATATTATATTATTTAAAATTTAATTTAATTTTTACATAAATATTCAACATCCAGGATTAGTATGTTGCTCTCATAAATGCTTTACTAACGTATTACGAAGGGATGTTTATATTTTTTTAAGCAATTATAACTTATAATTTTATGTAAAAATAATATATACGAAAGATTAATTTATAAAAATTATACACCAAAATTAAGATGTAAAATTAATGTTATAAAGATATTACATAAAAAGTATAAGCAATTATAAAATTTATAATATGTTAAATTAAAAGTGTTATATAAAAAAAGATAATAGTAAATATTGATAAATAGTAATGGTGTTGATAAATAATGTTACACCAAATTTTGTGTAACACTATTCACACACCAAAATGGTATAAGAAATGTTGTTGGATTGGAGTGACCTTATCGCGCACAATGCACACCTTATATCAAGCTATAAAATGGTCGATTGCAATTATAGTAAACCTTATATCAAGCTATGAAATGGTCGATTGCAATTATAGTAACCCAACGATGAGTCAGGATCAAATCCGCAGGGAGCTAGATGGGAGTTAGGAGTATATATTCTAGTGCGTGAATTTGAACTATCTTAATTTTCACTTCCAAAAATTGATTTTGTTTCTATTTCTATTTTAAAACTAAAGATTGAAAAAGCCTAGAGTTGTGACCATCACCTAGGTGTTTGCGTAATGGGATATAAACCTTAATGCTTGTTTTGTTGATCGGGGTGTATTATAGCTATCAACTCTTAATTACCCACTCAATACCTCTCGGTCAGTGGTTTTTCCCAATTTGGCTTTCTCAAGTCCAAATGGGTATCACACAAAACGGTTGATAAAAGTTCGAGTCGGATTATTACTATCTCTAGGTTGAACCATTTAATTGGGCTAATCAATCTCTCGATTGACCCAATTTCTTGTTAGCCAAGTTTTTCTAGACTAAGTCTCTCTTTCTCAAGTAGAGACTAAGTCAAATAGGCATGAACTAATGTTTGCAACTATTAATTTCAGAAATTAAAGCATGAACAAGGCTAAATAATAGACACCCAATCATAAATAAGCACTAAATTAGATACCCATAAGGTTTACACACTAGGGTTAGGTCACAACCCTAGTAAATATCTAGCTACTCATGCTTGAAATTAAAGAAATAGAAGAAGAAATACTAATTGAACTCATATTGCAAAGTTAAAATGATAAAAATCTATAGTAAAATACTCCAAAATATAAAAAAAAATCCCAAAAGAGGCAAAGAAAAACGTCTACAAAACTTGATGATGTCAAAACTTGACCTAATTTTGTGAAACTCGTCTATTTATACAAGGCTAAAAATTTCGGACAAAAATGCCCTTCGGGAGGTTCTGCGGCCTGACAATTTCATGTGCGGTCCTAGAATTCTTCATCTTGCAGGAGCTGGATTTTGCGGCCGCACAATTCTGGACTGCGGCCACAAGGCAATATTTTCGCAGTCCACAGATTTAGCACTGCGGCCGCAACCTAGTCTTCTGCGGTTTGCATCACAATTCTTGTGCGATCCGCAATTCTGAGGGACTTGGAACTTGAAAATTTGCACACCCTCTGAAGTTGATCTCATGCTCTTCTTTTAAGGTTGCAAAATTCTTGTGCGGCCCGCAATTTGCTAGAAAACCTGCTGGGATTTCCTTTATTGTTTGCGGTCGCAGTTGGAATTCTGCGGTTCACAATTTGTAAGCTTCTGTGTCCTTTTATTTTCTATGTTTACATTACTCTTTTTTGAGTCGGATTTCATATCAGGTGTACAACTTTCAACATTCCTGCAATTTTTCACATTTTAACAGTTTCAGGAACACAATTCAATACTTTTAGACTAAAACAAAAGCTAAAAGTCGCTAATAAGTAGCCAAAATCCCCACTTATCAACTCCCCCAAACTTAAGTTTTTGCTTGTCCTCAAGCAAACAAAATAATTCCCACCTCCATAAGTTAAGGGTCATTTCAGCCAGTCAAAGGTGAGCCATTCACACATTAATTGGGACCAACAATTACCTACACTAGTGATGTATTATCAACAAGGCAACAAGCTAAAGTTTTATGCACATATAGTTTTAATGTGACACTTGAGCATCAAAAGTTGACTTTCTTCATCAAGGAAGCTCGCTCTCTCATGTAGTTCATTATGGATCCCAAACTCCTCCTCCTCTACTCTCCGTTTGCCTAGATCACTTAAGAATTTTAGCACTCAATCCAAAGATTTGTGAAAGGTTCACTCATCTCTCTTAAGAGAATGTCGCAAGTACGACTTCAAGTACCATAGGCTTGACCCTCATGTAGATTGCCACTAATGTAAGTTCACTCAGCTTGAAATCGAGTAGGGTTTTTTCGGGATGTAATGAAGGCTTTTGGTATAAGTTTGGATACACTATGGTTGTGTAGGTTCACCTTTCCTTAAGCACTCCATTTTTTGTTCTCGGCTCATGCTTTGCCAATTCTTTGAGGAACTTTATTTTCCTTGGGGAACTAGAGAGTTATATGTATAATGTGTATGATGTAAGGCTCAAAAACAAAATTTGAAAACAGTTATGGTACATATTTGGAGTTTTAGAAGTTACAAGAATTCTAGGAGTATATGATACCGTGTCACAAGTTCCTAACATGATATGTATAGACGAGGTCAATGATACCATGAAGAATGGGAAGATATGCAAGTATATATATATTTTTTATGAAATATGTTGATGTAAATATGTGGTATTAGCTATGGCCAGAAAAGTTCGCATTATGATGAAGATATGAGGTAATAAGACCCTACAGGAATGACATCTTTATCATAAGTATTAGCCTACTCGGTGGGATACCATCAAAATAAAGTTTCATGAAAGAACTTAAGAGAAAGAAATATAATTTCAGAGATATATACTACAAAATCTCATATATGTATGGGGCTTGAGAACATGATGGTGGCATAAAGATACATTGCTTATTTCTTACATTTAGCATTGTAAAGATGGTATATGCTGTGAAAGTTATACAATGACATGTGGATTTAACCTAAGGGAGTCACACTCGTTCAACTTATTTAAGCATGATATGAGAGGCGCAAGGTAGTCGTACTTGCTAGAATTGTATTATAACATGGATTGAAGGATGAAATGTTAGAAGAAATTTCAACGTTAGAGTGAACATGAAAGAGTGAAGTTCTAGCTATAATGATATCGTAAGGGCGAAAAATAATGGCACTTAGCAATATGTGCTGCAGCTAGTAGCGACGTGATACTTGGATACAAAAATGAATAAAGAAAGTTCCTATGAGTATAACCAATCTATCCTATTGTCAGAATATTGAGCATAAGTGTAATGATGAAATAAAACTTCAAGGTGCAATGAAAGATTGAAACGGTAAACTAAAGATTCTAGTTGGGGAATAAGGAGCCTATAGTAGTGAGTGGTCATGTAGATTGAGATGACATTTTAATAAAACTTCGAGTGACAGGTAAGAGTTTGAATTGGGTTTACTCTTAAGTGGGGGAGCATCGAAATAGGAGAAGTTCATCTTAAAGGTGATGCTTTTGGAAATAATATTTCTTATTCACGAGTCAAGATGAAGAAGAAATTTTGGGTAACTTCGTGATGAAATGGGTAAAAATATCATAAAGTATTTGTAGGAAATTAAAGACTCATTACAAGCAACAATCAGGATATTCTGCATCAAGGATATTAAAAATAAATGTCTGATATTTACATATTTAATGGGGACCTCAAATGTATTTTTTCAACTTAGAGTCAGGTGTGATTTGAATTAAATTGAAGTGTTAGCAGGAAGAGGAAGTACTTTGAATTATACGCGGAATTGTATGGAATAAGGGAGTCATTTTAATATATTCACACTTTGCACGGAATAAATAGAAAGGGGTAATGCAATGCTTATTCTTAAATGAGAAATGACTCTTGTATACCAAAAACAAAGTATGCTAGTAAAAAGCATGGGTTTAAGAAAGGGCACCAATCTAAAAGGTGTAAGTGTCATCGTGACAACAATGATATGCGAGTGTTGGAAGCTTACGGGCTATGGTAGTATACCTATTATAACGACACAATCGGTCGTTTTGAGATCTAACGTGTCGTTTGGCGGTTTAAGTCCATGAGCAACTTAATTTCAGGTATTATGACCTGTAGGCATGGTCGGAACTGAATTTCGGGAAGTTCAGAGTCGAATTGGGAAGAAAGTTCTCATTTCGAAAGCCTTAAGTTGGAAGAATTGACTAAGATTGGATGTTTGAGTAAACGATCTCAGAATTAGGATTTGAAGGTTCCTGCAGATTCGTGTGATGATTTTGGACTTTGGCGTATGTTCGGAGTGGATTTTGGATGACCCGGGACCGTTTCGGCGCATACTGTGGAAGTTAGTATTAGAAGACATTTCATAATTGTAAGAGGTATTGTCCCCATAGGTGAAATAATTAAATATATGCTACTATTTGTGGGGGCTACGTAGGCACGAGGTGACGAGAGTTCGTGTGTAGCTACTATTATGCTTATGTCTGGGTAGTCTAGGACCCACTATCATGCTTTACTTGCGGTACTTGTAATTTTGCTGATAAAAATTTGATTGTTTAATATTATCGAATTAGTAAATGAATATCTAAGAAGGTTAAACTTCCTTTTCTTAATCATAAAAAAAAAAAGAATTAATTTTTTCCTTGGATAAATATTTCCTGATGAATTCCTGATTTACTATTTGAATGTATGTATATATATGAGTACCTGATTCACATGTATGATTCGCGAGCAGGGTAACTCTATTATTTATATTTGACCGCGTCGCATGATCGATTCGGGAGCGGGGTAATAGATGTATCTATGGTTCGATCCGTTCGACCCTTCGATAGTGCACAGTTTATATTTATCGTCGGTTCGATCCATTCGACCCTCGGCATTACTTGTGCATGATATTTGCTGAGTACTTTCTGTGATTTTTAACTGTTTACTGCCCTTGAATTGTAAGTTGTCAACTGAAATGACGAAGATTTAAAATTTGTAAATGTGGAAGAAATTGTTATTTCCTATCACTATTTTTTACTTACCTATGATATCCATGCTAGTGTCACCCTTGATTTTTATTAAATTGACATCTAGCAAGTGTCAAATTTGACCTCTCGTCACTACCTCTTCGAGGTTAGGCGGGATACTTACTGAGTACACGTTATTTTCGTACTCATACTACACTTGCTGTGCATTTTTATTGCACAGGTACATGTATATCTAGTGGCCCCACTTGACGCAGTGATGTGGCTGACTTGGAGACTTAGGAGAGCTGCTCCCTCGAGACGAACTGCAGCCAACAGTGTCTTCCTAGGATGTATCGTACTTTCTTTACTGTCCCATTTGTATTCTGGACGGTTATTGTATTTCATTTGGTTTTTCTTAGAAATTTCTCATGCACTTGTGACACCGGTTCTGGGATGTATTTGTTGATTGAATTATTTAAAATATCGTATTTACTAAGTTAATTTTATTTGATTATTAAATAACGAAATGAAAAGTAATGATTTTCAAAATACTAAAATAGGAATTTAATTAACTATTGAGTGTTGGCTTGCCTGACTGTGGTGTCCGGCGCCATCACGACCTTAATGGATTTTGGGTCGTGACAACATGGTATCAGAGCACTAGGTTCCCTTAGGTCTCACGAGTCATGAGCAAGTCTAGTAGAGTCTTTCGGATCGGTACAGATACGTCTGTACTTATTTTCGAGAGGCTACAGGGCTGTTAGGAGTACTTCGCTTCTTGATTCCTTATCGTGCGGTTTGATTCCTTTGAGGCTTATGCCTACGTTTCTTCCTACTCAATATTGCACGTCGCGAAGCGCTTGCTATAAATCGAGAATTTGAGGAATTGTAATGGTGATATAGGTATGGTGCGTGATGTCTTTCCATGCAAAACTGGTTGGGGCTATTGTCGTTGCTCTGCAGGAGGATATTATGTTGTTTCAGCTCAGTAGTTGTGTTTCTGAGAGCTTTGAGGCTATGCTCGGGTTGTTTTATGCTTATGATTGGTTATCGCACGGTATTGATATGATGATAGATGCTTGCCCATATGTCGGGGCAATGAATGACTTGATAGGAGTTCTACTCAGAGCATGATTCCGAGAATTCGATATTTTATTTCTGGCGGAGGAAAGGCAATTGGACTAGAATTGTTCGAGTTTGGGTTGATAGAGTAATGAGACTGGGTGTTTTCAAGTGAGGTGGAGTCTTCATCTGCGATGTGGCATCGTCATCTTTGATCAAATAGGATGTGTTAAGTTTTCCAGTGCTATGGTTTCTTTGGTTGCATTGGGTTAGAGTAATGTAAAGTAATATTGAAGAAGCGGATGTCAGAGATCGTGGTGTGCGGTGGTTCAGGAGTGAATAAGTATTTCTAATGCAGGCGGCTCGAGTAATATGATCTTCAGAGAGTTTTGAGGTTGTGTCGGTCTGCTGGTTTAAGTGCTACAGAGAATGATATTTATTTGGGGCAACAACTGAGAAACATACGATGACGAAAGACATGTGGGAAGTGTCAGGCAATGGTTAAATTCTAGAAGGCCAGGTGTAAGAAGCGAAAGTCGAGCAGTTGCTTAAAGGAGTGAGTTTGACCAAAGTGGGAGAGTGGAAGAGTAGCATATGAGTTATGTGGTAAGATAGCTGCACATCTTGAGGAGAAGGTTGGAGCGACTTGAGAATTTTAGTGGATGATGGTTGGGTCCACGGGATTAAATTAAAATATTGGCTATTTCGGCAGAAGATTGGATATACAGAGAGGAGTTGTTCGATATGAAGAAGGATGCAACATAGCTGTGAATTTGAAGTTATTGTTGCGCATTTAGTAGATGTGCATGAGGAGCGGACGAACTGGTAAAGTTGGTAAATGAGAACGGGTGTAGGATGGGGTATTGATGTCATAGAGATTGTGTAGTACAGACGTTGGAAGGTGTCAGTTGGTAATTTTTGCAGGTGGGTTATCTTCTGTGAGTAGGTCAGTGGCTGCGTGGTTGATGGAGTTTTCGTGAGGGATTTTACTGACTATTCAGCAAGAGGTCGGATATGAGAATGTGGTTAATAACTCAGAGTGCTTGTGAAATGATAACGGAAGGATTTCAAGGAATTTGGCGAGTTGGTTATGCGGGATCATGTCAACAATGAAGGAAGATTCTTGGTGAGTTATAGATTTGTGTAATAGCAGCTTCAAGCTAAGTGGGAGAGTTCCACCGCCTACGATTGGGTTGCATGGTTATCTACTGGTGAAACATTCTGGTCATCGGCATATTAGTGGGTTATTACAGCTAAGGGAAGAAGACATGAGTAGTAATTGAGCATAGGATTTGATAAATGTGTGCAAGGATTGGACTTATTGAATCAGGTTTAGGCTTTGGAAAGATTCAGGATTTATGCTTAGTACAGAGGTAATTTGCAAGGGAAGTGATTCCGTCGAGTGTTTATTCGAGATGGTTGTTCAGGTGCCAACAAAGCCGTGTAGTTGATTATGTTCAGGACCAGACCAGAATGGGTGACTCTCAACAACGGTCCTAGTAATTTCGAAGGTCAGAATATGGTGTCTAAGGATTTCAAGCCCACAGTATGGTTAAGGCTCGAGCTTTTG
Organism: Nicotiana paniculata; assembly: GCA_005239505.1. NCBI lineage: Eukaryota > Viridiplantae > Streptophyta > Magnoliopsida > Solanales > Solanaceae > Nicotiana > Nicotiana paniculata. Next base: position 64,801 of record ML367304.1, on the reverse strand, counting down.
CAGCGGAATTTTGAGAAAGAGGATATGGTTGGAGTGTTCTATGTTATCTTCGATGTGCAGAGTAGCATTTGGAGGCAAAGTAGTCTCGTGGAATGGAATTACTCGAAGTGAGTGCGAATTGAGTCGCTATGTATTGATTTGGAATTATTATCATTCCTAAGGTGAGTGCGAATTGGATTAAGGTATAAGATGGGTCGTGTTATATGAGCTTATGGAAGGTTTGATTGAATCTCACTGCGGTATTGTGGCGGTGTTAGCGTATGGGAATTGTGAGTTATTGTTCATCTTGATCTATGGCTTGAGCAAAGTGGGGGAAGTCTGCAGTTGATAAGTTGAGTGCAAGGCTATGTGTCGTATCAATTTCAGTTTGAGGTATTCAGGTGAATCAGTTATGCCCTGCAGAGGTGGAGATTGAGAATGATGCAAGTAATGGAAATTTGGAAAAGTTAGACGGTCAGCCATGGGGGAAATGGCCTGTCATGGGTAGGCGGATCCCGAAAGGATTATGGTGGCATAGACTATTACATGAGGATTTGCATGTTTTGTGATTATGATAATTCACTCGTGTGTCGTTATGGTTCTCTTAAATTAAGTTAAGTAAAAGGTTTCTACGTGATAAAGTGTTCGCCCTAATAGTGGTTCAGGAGTTATGATGGAATTCTTGTGCTATTTCATATTGTCATGTTAGGTGCAGTGAGCAATATTGAATTTGAGGTAAGGATCAAGGTTGCAGTTCAGTCTTGACAAGGGTGTAACGAGCTCGAATGAGCAAAGAAAGGGATTTGGATGTTTAGAGTAAGCTGGTATTGTCTTCAGCATCACCTGAGATCGGTGGTTGTGTAAGAGGCTTTGCGTTCTGGTTGCAGATTTATTGGTAGGTTTACATCATTTGTGTGGCCGGTGGTATGGAGGTGCAGACTTGTTATCTAGTGCATGAGGTCGTGGAAGTGTATTCCACGCGAAGATCGTATGAGTGTGACATGTAGTCACTTAATTGATTGAAGATTCAGACCAAGTATAAAGAAGTATAATATTGTTTATTGAGAGTTTATGCCGGGAGGTGCTCGGTTCATTTGGTTGCGGATGTAGGGGTTTTTCTCCGGCTATGATGGTTGTTCTTGCGTTTCATGAGAAAAAGTGGGTTATTATGGACCCAGGTAAGGCTATTAGCCTAGCTCGGTGCGAGAGGAATCAGATTGAAGGTTGTGAATGTATTTAAATATGATTATGGGCTCTATGTGAGTTAGAGGTGTTCGTTTCTGTATGGAGCTTCTCTCAGAGGATATTAGAACATCAGAGGCTGTTCCATTTTCGTTCATTTCGGGTAATATTCTGTTGTGCCGTGTGAGTTATGAAGACGGCTTGATAATTTCTTATGTGTTGAGGTTCCGCGTAGTGATGATATTGTGTGAGAAGGATAGCTCTTGAGATTCAGAGTGTGTGTATATATATATCGTACCTCAGTTGTTCTTGAGTTTTGTAGTGTATAGCTCTATTAGTCTCCCCAGGATGGTATTATGCACTTAGATGCTTGTGACTGATATTCCGTATTTTGTGGTAATGAGCAATTTAGCTCCGTGTTTATCTCCTTACGTGAATTTTATGTGTAGATCAGGTGGCACGCCTCCACGGTTATGTTATTTGGATCGGGTGGCATGCCGCCACGGGCATGTTATTTGGATCGGTTTGCGCGCCGTAAAAATGTGATGTTGAGTACGGTTCCCTATACTTATTTTCTTGTGTTTTTCTTTCTATTTTCTGAGAAAATTTCATAATAGTTGCGTGAGTTGAGTAGTTCTTTCCTGAGTCATTTCTTTATGTATCATGTTCGAGTTATGGCCTATTGGCGCGTTGTGGCATCATGTGAGATTGTTGGTCATGTCTGGGGTGACTTGTTGTCTGAGCAATTCATACTGGGTGAGACGAGGTTATTGGATCGGGGATCAGTGCGATAAGATTGTGTGAAGTATATTAAAGAACAAATACCATTATTTGGTTCATAATGATGTGATGATTCTAGTCAGGAGGACAGATCCAATGATTGGTTAACTCTGCAGTTGGTTACGTTCTACACATCTACTCCGTCGTGGTGGTATCGTAAGCGTTATAGCAGGACTTATACATATGTCGCATGAGGTGCGTTGGGAGCATCAGATTCGTGGAATTTTTGGCTATTAAGATCAGGGAATGTCATTATGGTTAAATGACAAATTATGCGGTATATGGTGCTAATATAGCGAAGGCATGCAATCATATTCTAGTACCTCATGTAGTGATTGATTCAGTGTTCATATATTGGAAACATGCCTGGCAGAGAATCTCGGGAGTTGGAACTGGGTTATGAGCTTATTGCATGGATAAAAGAAGATATCTACGGATTTGATCAAGCTAATGCGCTCAGCTGAGTGATGACAACACGGACAGGTGCACGAGGTGTTAAACAATTATTTCAAACAACTCCAGAGCAGTTCTTAGTACGTTCGTGGACGAACATATATTTAAGTGGGAGAGAATGTAATGACCCGACCAGTCGTTATGAGTTCTAACGCGTCGTTTGGAAGTTTAAGGCCATGAACAACTTAATTTCAGGTATTATGACCTTTAGGCGTGGTGAAAACTGAATTTCGGGAAGTTCGAAATCGAAATTGGAAAGAAAGTTCTCATTTCAGAAGACTTAAGTTGGAAGAATTGACTAAGATTGGATGTTTGAGTAAATGACCTCAGAATCAGGATTTAAAGGTTCCAGTAGGTTCATGTGATGATTTTTGACTTTGGCCCGGGATGACCCGGGAGCGTTTCGGCGTATATTGTGGAAGTTAGTATTAGAAGAAATTTCATAAGTCTGGGTTGAAGTGCATTTCAGTGTTATTGATGTCTGTCTGGGATTCCAAGTCTGGGTATAGCTCCGTATGGTGATTCTAGTGTTAGGTGCGCGATCAGAAGTGAATTCGGAGGTCCGTAGGTCATTTTAGAGTCATTTGGTAAAGTTAGAAATTTGAAGGTTTTTAAGAATTCTGACCGGAAGTGAAAATTTTGATATCGGGGTCGGATTCCGATTCCGAAAGTTGGAGCAGGTCCATAATGTTGAATGTGACTTGTGTGCTAAATTTGGGGTCAATCGGATGTGATTTGATAGGTTTCGGAATCGAATGTAGAAGTTAGAAATTTCAAAGTTCATAAAGATTGAATTGAGTTGCGATCCATTGTTTCGATATTATTTGATGTGATTTGAGGCTTCGAGCAGGTCCACATTATGTTTTGGAACAGGTTGGTGTGATTGGACGGGGTCCCGAGGGCCTCGGGTGGATTTCGGGTGGTTAACAGATCGAATTTGGAGTTGAGGAGGGGCTGAAGCATCTGGTGTCTTGTGTGACCGCACCTGCGCAATAAAGGCCACAAGTGCGGCTTTGGTGTCGCAAATACGGATTTTGGCTGGCTTGGATGGGGGCGCGCAGGTGCGAGGTTATTTCCACACCTGAGAAGGTGCAGATGCGGAAGAGCGAGCGCAGGTGCGGAGCCCGACTGGGAAGGAGGAAGCTGTAGGTGCGGGTGTTTGGGCGCACATGCAGGCGCGCAGGTGCGAGGCTGGAGGCTGCAGGTGCGGAGGTCGGGTCTGGGCAGTGTGTATTTTAAGACGGGATTTTGCCATTTTTCACTCATTTAACACTTTGGTTGGGCGATGTTGGAGCCTTGAAGGGAGGGGATTTCATCATCTTCTATGAGGTAAGTAATTCTTGCAAGTATTAGGTTAAATACATGATTTCATAAGGATTTAAACATGGAAATTGGTGGAAATTGTGGGTTTCGGGTAGAAGACCTAAAAATTTATATTTTTGGATTTTGGCCACGAATTTGGGCATGAGATTGGGAATAATCTATATAATTGAGTTCATGAGGTTATGGGTAAACTTTATCTTTGAAAATTTCTCAATCCGGGCACGTGGGCTCGAGGGTGATTTTATCGACTTCCGAGCGGAGTTGGAAATTTATATATATTTAATTGTTATAAGTATTAGATTGTATTTTCATTGGTTTGCCCGTTATTTGGATAGTTTTGGGGCGTTGCACATCAATGTGAGTCGTCGGAAGGGCTTGGAGGCCGATTATGAATCTTCGGAGCAAAGTAAGTCTCCTTTCTAACCTTGTAAGAGGGAATTGTCCCCATAGGTGAAATAATTAAATATATGCTACTATTTGTGGGGGATACGTACGCACGAGGTGACGAGAGTCCGTGCATAGCTACGATTATGCTTATGACTGGGTAGTCTAGGACCCACTAGCATGCTTTACTTCCGGTACTTGTAATTTTGCTGATAAAAATTTGACTGTTTAATATTATCGAATTAGTAAATGAATATCTAAGAAGGTTAAACTTCATTTTCGTAATCATCAAAAAAAGAAGAAGAGAATTGATCTTTTCCTTGGATAAATATTTCCTGATGAATTCCTGATTTACTATTTGAATGTATGTATATATATCAGTACCTGATTCTCATGTATGATTCGCGAGCAGGGTGACTCTATTATTTATTGTCACGACCCAAAATCCATTAAGGTCGTGATGGCTCCGGACCCCACTGTCAGGCAAGCCAACACTTAGTAAATAACTAAAATCTTTATTTTAAAATTCTCGAAATCATTCCTCCTTCATTTTTCTTAAATAATAATTAACGAACTTTCACTGAGTAAACAGTAATATCTTAAACAAATTTAAATAGTGAATAAATCCCACAATTATCCCAGAACCCAGTGTCACAAGTGCATGAGCGAATTTTCTAGGAATTTTACATGTACTACAATACTTGTCCCAAATACAACTGGACATGGAATTTAAAATAAATACAATATATCTGAGGAAGAATCTGCCGGCTGCGGGTCATCTCCTGATGGTGCAACTCGTCTAAGTCTCCAGGTCAGCCACATCACTGCGTCAAGCAGGGCTACTAGCTATGAATACACCCGTGCTATAAAAATGCACAGCAAGTGTAGCATGAGTACGAAAACAACGTGTACTCAGTAAGTATCACGCCTAGCCTCGAAGAGGTAGTGACGAGAGGTCGACTTTGACACTAGAGGTCGATTTAATATAATCAAGTGTGACACTAAGCATGAATATCATAGGCAATTTAACAAGTAGCGACAAGAAATAGCAACTTCTTTCACATTTAATATTCTTAAATCCTCTTCATTTCAGTTGACCATTTAAAAATCTCCAGGCCCGTAATCAGGTAAAAATTACAGAAAAATACACAGTAAATCTCATGCACAAGCAATGCCGAGGGACGAACGGCCTGAACCAACATAAATGTAAACTGTGCACTGCCGAAGGGTCGAACGACTCGAACCATTGATGCATCTATTAACCCGCCGTGGCATACGGCCCGCTCCCATGGGAGTAGTGGAAGAAATCACCCCACTCGTGAAATATAAATTACGAAGCGTCCACACACAGTCAGGAATAATCAAACAGTCCATCCCGACTACCTCGGAAAAACAAATACTCAAGTAAATGACAAATTTCTCTTTTAAAGGTCACAAAAATAGTATTTAAATCTTTTCCAGAAATACATTTTTTACCAAGCAGTAAGGTTTAAACACTTTATTTTCATCAATAAGATTACAAATACGGCAATTAAAACATGCTTTTGGTCTTAGACTACCCGGACATAAACATGATAGTAGCTACGCACGGACTCTCGTCACCTCGTGCGTATGTAGCCCCCCACAAATAGTAGCACCTATTTAATATTTCACCTATGGGGACAATTCCCCCTTACAAGGTTAGAAATCATACTTACCTCGCTCCGAAATTTCATAACCGGCTTCCAAGCCCTTCCGACGACTCCAATTGATGCACAACGCCCCAAAACTATTCAAATAGCGGGCAACCCAATAAAAATTCACTCTAATACTTGTAACAATTCAAATTATATAAGTTCCCAACTCCGCTCGAAAAGTTGACAAAAATGCCCTCGGGCCCACGTATCCGGATTCCGAAATTTCTCGAAGATAAATTCTACCCATAGCTTTACTAACTCAAATATACAATTTACTCTAATTTTCATGCTTAAATTCATGGTAAAAGTCCAAAATTCTAAATTCTAGGTCTTCCCCAAAAATCCCAAATTTATACTAATTTTCCATGTCTAAATCCATGTAAGATCACATATTTAACTAAAAAATAAGAAGAAATCACTTACCTAGTGTTGCTTGGTGAAATCCCTCCTTGAGCTCTCCAAAATCGTCCAAGCCAAATTAAAGAAATGAAAAAAATGGGCCAAAACTCATTTTTAGAACAATCTGCCCAGGTGCTTCATCGAGTTGTACCTTGCGCTGTGCAGGTTGTACATCCTATTATAATTTTCCCCTGCTGTACACCTTCTATTGAAACGCCCATAATTCTTTGTAGAAATATCCGATGACAAACGATTTGAAGATTTAGAAACTAGACTCGAAGATATTTCATTTTATAGGCTCTACACCATATAACTCTTTATATATTCCGAGATATGTGCTTCCAAAGTCGGCTCCATGCATCAGAAAAATCTATCGATACTGCTTCACCAACCATCATCAATCGATCATAACTTTCTGATCAAATGTCCAAATCATGAATGGTTTAACTTTCTGGAAAATAAAATGGAAGGTCTACAAATTTTATGTTTTTCAAATGTTCATATTCCTTGTATATTTTGATATATACACTTCTAAAGTCAGCTGTACGATCGCGCCAATTGCTGTCTAAAACCAGCTGTTGCAGCAGAAAATCAGCAGCTCCTTTGTCCGAAATCTATTTCGTTAACCTTCCGAAGTCCACCCGAGGTCCTCGGGACCTTAATCAATTATACCAACATATCCCAAAATATGATACGAAATCGCTCGAGGCATCAAATCACATCAAACAACGTCGAAATCATGAATCACACCCCAATTCAAGCTTAATGAACTTTAGAACTTGAAACTTCTACATTCGATGTCGAAACCTATCAAATCACGTCCGATTGACCTCAAATTTTTCATGCAAGTCAAATTAAACCTTACGAACCTGATCCAACTTTCAGAATCGCATTCTGACCCCGATATCAAAATTTCCACTTCCGGTGAGATTTCTCAAAAACCTTCAAATTTCTATCTTTAGCCAAATGACTTCAAAATAACCTACGGACATCCGAATTCACTTCTGATCGCTCTCCCAACTCCATAATCACCTCACGGAGCTATTCCCAGACTCGGAATCCCAAACGGACATCTATATCACTGAAATTCATTTCAACACAGACTTATGAAATTCCTTCTAAAATGCTAACTTCCACGATATATGCCAAAACGCTCCCGGGTTATCCAAAGCCCGATCCGAACATACGAACCAGTAAGAAATCATCATACGAACCTACCAGAACCTTCAAATCCTGATTCCGAGGTTGTTCACTCAAAATTTCAATCTTAGTCAATTCTTCCAACTTAAGGCTTCCGAAATGAGAATTTTCTTTCCAATTTGACTCCGAACTTCCCGAAATTCAACTCCAACCACGCCTGCGAGTCATAATACCTCACATGAAGATGCTCATATCCTCAAACTGCCGCACGACGCGCTAGAGCTCAAAATAATCGGTCGGGTCGTTACATTCTCCCCCGCTTAAACATGAGTTCATCCTCGAACGCGCTATGAACTGCTCTAGAGTTGCCTGAAATCACTGTTTAACATTTTATGCACCTACCTGTGCTACCACCACTCAGTTGAATACATTATCTTGATCAAATCTGAAGACATCCTCTTTCATCCATACCATAAGCTCAAAACCCAGTTCCAACACCTGAAATTCTCTGCCAGGCCTGTTTCCAGCATATGAACACCATATCAATTACCACACGAGGTACCAGAACACGACTGCGTACCTTTGCTGATTTAGCATCATGCACCTCATAATTCACCATCTAACCACAATGACATTCCCTGAACCATAATAGCCAAAATCCAATGAATCTGATGCTCCCAGTGCATCTTCTGATATATATATATATATATATATATATACATCCTGCTATAATGCTGACGATAATACCACAGCGGAGGAGATGTGTAGAAATTTCTAAACAGCTGCGGAGTTAACCAAACATTGAACCTTTCCCCTTGACTAAAATCAGCATCTCATTATGAACCAAACAATTGTAATTGTCCTGTAATATACTTCACATAATCTTATCACACCGATCCCTGATACCATAATTTCGTCTCGCCCAATATGAACTGCTCAGGCAATAAATCACCCCAGGCATGACCAACAGTCTCACATGATGCCACAACATGCCAATAGGCCTCAACTCGAACATGATGCATAAAGAAATGACTCAGGAAGGGACTACTCGACTCACGCAACTAATATGAACTTTCCTCAGAAAATAGGAAGCAAAACACAGGAAAAGTAAATGTAGGAACCTTAATCAACATCACACTGTTGCGGCGTGCAACCCGATCCAAATAACATACCCGTGGCGGCGTGCCACCCGATCCCATCATGAAATTCACATAAGGAAATACACATCGAGCCGAATTGCTCACTATTACAAATTACTAAATATCGGTCACGAGCACGCTAAGCGCATAATACCATCCTGGGGAGACTGATAGAGCCATACGCTACCAAACTCAAGCACAACTGAGATGCGATATATATACTCTGAATCTCAAGATCTCTCCTGCTCACATAACCTCATCACTATACGGAGACTCAAAACATAGGGATTATCAATCCGTTTCACAAATCACACGGCACAATCATAATATTACATGAATTGGACGAAGATGGAACAACATATGATATTCCAACGCCCCTCCTTGAGAAGCGCCATACTGGAATGAACACACCTGATTCACGTGGAGCCCACAACCACATTGAATCCATTCACAACCCTCAAGCCGATTCCGCTCACATTGAACTAGGCTAATAGCTTTACCTGGGTCCATAATAACCCACTTCCTCTCATAACACGCAAGAACAACCATCATAGCTGGGACAAACACCCCACAATCCACAACCAGCTGAACCGAACGCCTTCCAGGCATAAAGTCTCAAATAAGCAATATTGCACTCCCTTATACTTGGTCTAAATCTTCAATCAATCAGGTGACTACATGTCACACTTATACAATATTCCCGTGGTCACGCTCCCACGACCTTTCACACAAGGTAACAAGTCTGCACATCCATACCACTGACCACACTAACACTGTAAAACAAATCAAGAACCCATAACGAGGATACAAAGCGTCTTTCACAGAACACTGATCTTAGGTGACACTGAAGATAACACCTACTTACTCTAAACATTCATATCCCTTTTTCTTGCTCATCCGATCTCATGACATCCTCGTTAACACCGAACCGCAATCTTGATCCTTACTTCCAATTCCATACTGCTTACTACACCTGACACACAAAATTCCATCATAACTCTTGAACTACTAATAGGGTGGACACTTCATCCTATAGAAATACACGAGTGAATTCTCACAATCACAATACATGCAAATCCTTAAGTAGTAGTCTATACCACCATAATCCTTCCGGGATCCGCCTACACCTAACAGGCCATAATACTTTAATGCTTCCAAATAAAATCCATTACGGCGGCCGACAAGCCTCGCACGCACCGGCACAAACCTCATGCATAACTTAATCACATTGAAGGAACTGATCACCGCCGTACATGTGCCATTTCAACCATGGCTAACCAGTCTATCTTCTTTTAATAATCCTTAATTGCCTCAGAAATAATAGTAACACCATTCAACTCATAGCTAACTCAATCCTCACTCATCCCGAATGGCCTTGATTCACGAGACCATGCTGTCTAAATCCCGCAAATCGTCTCATACCCTCCTGATAAACTTTCTACAATCCAGAGTTTATTTCTCTCTCTCCTCCAATACTCTTCTGCACACTGAAAATAACATAGAACACTCCAACCATTTTCCCTTTCTCAGAAATTACGCTGCAAAAGCTCGATTCTTAATCATACTGCTGCTTGAAACCCTTAAACACTGCATTCTTAACTTCGAATTCATTAGGACCACTATTGAGAGTCACCCACTCTGACTGGCCCCGAATACAATCAACTCCAAGGCTCTTCTAGCACATGAACACCTTCCCAATGAAGCACGTGACTGAGTCACTACCCTTATAACTCGGCTATGCGTTAAGCATAAATTCTGAATCTTCCAAAGCCTAACCCTGGTCCAATAGGGCCAAGTTTTGCACACATTTATCAGATCCCATGCACAATTACCATTTTACTCCTTTCCCCTTAGATGTAATAATTTACTAATACACCGATAATCCACAACCCCATGAGAAGATAATCCTGCAACCTAATTGCAGGCGGTAGGACTCTCCTACATAGTCTGAAGCTACTCCTTGCACCACTCTGGACCCCACCGAAATTTTTCTTCATTGCTGACATGATCTTGCTCCACCAACCCATCAAATCCTTCTAAATCCTCATGTTACCATTCCATGAATACTCAAATTCTCTAGCATTATTCATATATTCGGCCCCCTATCGAATAGCCACTAGAATTCCTCGCAGAAACTTGCCAACCGCACGATCGCTAACCTGCTCACAGGAGTTAACCCACCTGTGAAAATTACATCTAACATCTTCCAACGACGCTGTACTGCACACTTTCTACAACATCATTACCCCATCCTAAACCTGTTCTCATTCACCAACTTTACCAATCCGTCCGCTCCTCATGGACATCTACTAAATGCGCTACAATATCTTCTAATTCACCACTATGCTGCCGCTCTCCCACTTTGGTCAAACTCCCCCTCTACGCGACTGCTCGACTTCTGCTTCTTACACCTGGCCTCCTAGAAATGGAACCACTGCCTAGCACTTCTCACATATCTTCCTTCATCATATGCTGCCCAGTTGTTGCCTCAATTCAATATCATTCTCTGTAGCACTTAAACCAGCAGATCACCACAACCTTAGGCCTTCCCGAAGATCATCTTTCTCGAGCCGCATTCATTAGAAATACTTATTAAATACTGAACCAACGCACACCATGATCTTTGACAGTCGCTTCTTCAATAATTCTTCACAATACTTTGACCCCATGCAACCGAAGAAACTATAGCACCGGCGAAATTAACACATTCTATTCGATCAAAGACGACGATATCACATCACAGGTGAATACTCTACCTCACTTGAAAACACCAAGTCTTACTACTTTGTCACCCAAACTTGAACATTCATAGTCCAATCGCCTTTCCTCCGCCGAAACTAAAATACTGAAATCTCGAAATCACGCCCTGAGAAGACCACCTTTTCAAGTCATTCACTGCCCCGACATATGGTCAAGCTTCCTATCACTATGCCAATACCGTGCGGTGACCAATCATAAGCATCATAACGACCTGAGCATAGCCTCAAAGCTCTCAGAAGAACAGCTACCGAGCTGAACAACATAATATCCTTGTGCAGAGAAACGACAATAGCCCCAATCAACTTCACAGGGAGAAACATCCCGCACCCCATCTGAGGTGCCATAATAATTCCTAAATTCCTGATTTATAGCAAGCACTTCGCGACGTGTAATATTGAGTAAGAAGAAATGTAGGCATAAGCCTCAAAGGAATCAAATCGCACGATGAGGAATCAAAAAGGGAAGTAGTCCTAACAACCATGTAGCCTCTCGGAGATAAGTACAGACGTCTTTGTATCGATCCGCAAGACTCTACTAGACTTGCTCATGACTCGTAAGACCTAAAGGAATCTAATGCTCTGATACCACGTTGTCACGATCCAAAATCCATTAAGTCCGTGATGGCGCCGGGCCGCACTTTCAGGCAAGCCAACACTTAGTAAATAACAAAAATCTTTATTTTAAAATTCTCGAAATCACTCCTCCTTCATTTTTCTTGAATAATAATTAACGAACTTTCACTGAGTAACCAATAATATCTTTAACAAATTTAAATAGTGAATAAATCCCATAATTATCCCAGAACCCGGTGTCACAAGTGCATGATCGAATTTTCTAGGAATTTTACATGTACTACAATACTTGTCCGAAATACAACTGGACAAGGAATTTAAACTAAATACAATACATCTGAGGAAGACTCTGCCGGTCGTGGGTCGTCTCCGGATGGTGCAGCTCGTCTAAGTCTCCAGGTCAGCTACATCACTGCATCAAGAAGGGCCACTAGCTATGAATGCACCCGTGCTATAAAAATGCACAGCAAGTGTAGCATGAGTACGAAAACAACGTGTACTCAGTAAGTATCACCCCTAACCTCGAAGAGGTAGTGACGAGAGGTCGACTTTGACACTTACTAGAGGTCGATTTAATATAATCAAGTGTGACACTAAGCATGAATATCATATGAAATTTAACAATTAGCGACAAGAAATAGAAACTTCTTTCACATTTAATATTCTTAAATCCTCGTCATTTCAGTTGACCATTTAAAAATCTCCAGGCCCGTAATCAGGTAAAAATCACAGAAAAATACGCAGTAAATCTCATGCGCAAGCAATGGCGAGGGTCGAACGACTCAAACCATAGATGCATCTATTAACCACCGTGGTGTACGGCCCGTTCCCATGAGAGTAGTGGAAGAAATCACCCCGCTCGCAGAAAATAAATACTCAAGTAAATGAAAAATTTCTATTTTAAAGGTCACAAAAATAGTATTTAAATCTTTTCCATAAATCCACTTTTTACCAAGTTCAATAAGGTTTAAACACTTTATTTTCATCAATAAGATTACAAATACGACAATTAAAATATGCTTTTGGGTCCTAGACTATCCGGACATAAACATGATAGTAGCTACGCACAGAATCTCGTCACCTCGTACGTACGTAGCCCCCCACAAATAGTAGCACCTATTTAATTATTTCACCTATGGGAACAATTCCCTCTTACAAGGTTAGAAAGGAGACTTACCTAGCTCCGAAATTTCATAACCGGCTCCCAAGCCCTTCCGACGCCTCCAATTGATGCACAACGCCCCAAAACTATTCAAATAGCGGGCAAACCAATAAAAATTCACTCTAATACTTGTAACAATTCAAATCATATAAGCTCCCAACTCCGCTCGAAAAGTTGACCAAAATGCCCTCGGGCCCATGTATCCTGATTCCGAAATTTCTCGAAGATAAATTCTACCCATAGCTTTACTAACTCAAATATACAATTAACTCTAATTTCATGCTTAAATTCATGGTAAAAGTCCAAACTTCTAAATTCTAGGTCTTCCCCAAAAATCCCAAATTTATACTAATTTTCCATGTCTAAATCCATGTAAGATCACATAATTTTAACTCAAAAATAAGAAGAAATCACTTACCTAGTGTTGGTTGGTGAAAATCCCTCCTTGAGCTCTCCAAAATCGTCCAAGCCAAATGAAAGAAATGGGCCAAAGCTCGTTTTTAAAACAATCTGCCCAGGTGCTTCATCGATTTGTACCTTGCGCTGTGCAGGTTGTATATCCTATTACAATTTTCCCCTGCTGTACACCTTTTATTGAAACGCCCATAAATCCTTGTAGAATATCCAGATGATAAACAGTTTGAAGATTTAGAAACTAGACTCGAAGATATTTCATTTGATAGGTTCTACGCCATATAACTCTTTATATATTCCGAGATATGAGCTTCCAAAGTCGGCTCCATGCATCAGAAAACTCTGTCGAAACTGCTTCACCAGCCATCATCAATCGATCATAACTTTCTAATTAAATGTCCAAATCATGAATGGTTTAACTTTCTGGAAACTAGAATGAAAGGTTTACAACTTTTTTGTTTTTTAAATGTTCATATTCCTTATAGATTTTGATATATACGCTTCTAAAGTCAGTTCTGTGATCAAACCTATCGTTGTCCAAAACCAGCTGTTGCAGCAGAAAATCAGCAGCTCCTTTGTCCAAAATCTATTCCGTTAACCTTCCGAAACCACCCGAGGCCCTCGGGACCTTAATCAATTATACCAACATATCCCAAAATATGATACGAACTAACTCGAGGCATCAAATCACATCAAACAACGTCGAAATCATGAATCGCACCCCAATTCAAGCTTAATGAACTTTAGAACTTGAAACTTCTACATTCGATGCCGAAACCTATCAAATTATGTCCGATTGACCTCAAATTTTGCATGCAAGTAACTTCAACCTTACGGACCTGCTCCAACTTTTGGAATCGCATTCTGACCCCGATATCATAATTTCCACTTCCGGTCGCATTTCTCAAAAACCTTCAAATTTCTATCTTTAGCCAAATGACTTCAAAATAACCTAAGGACATCCGAATTCACTTCCGATCGCGCTCCCAACTCCAGAATCACCTTACGGAGCTATTCCCAGACTTGGAATCCCAAACGGACATCTATATCACTGAAATTCCTTTCAACTCAGAGTTATGAAATTCCTTCTAAGATGCTAACTTTCACGATATATGCCAAAATGCTCCCGGGTTATCCAAAGCCCGATATGAACATACGCCCCAGTAAGAAATCATCATACAAACCTTCCAGAATCTTCAAATCCTGATTCCGAGGTTGTTTACTCAAAATTTCAATCTTAGTCAATTCTTCCAACTTAAATCTTCCGAAATGAGAATTTTCTTTCCAATTTGACTCCGAACTTCCCGAAATTCAACTCCGACCACGCCTACGAGTCATAATACCTGACACAAAGATGCTCATGTGATAAAAATTCCACACGACACGCTAGAGCTCAAAACGACCGGTCGGGTCATTACATTTATATTTGACCGCGTCGCATGATCGATTCGGGAGCGGGGTAATAGATGTATCTATGGTTCGATCCATTCGACCCTTCGATAGTGCACAATTTATATTTATCATCGGTTCGATCCGTTCGACCCTCGGCATTACTTGTGCATGATATTTGCTGAGTACTTTCTGTGATTTTTAACTGTTTACTGCCCTTGAATTGTAAGTTGTCTACTGAAATGACGAAGATTTAAAATTTGTAAATGTGGAAGAAATTGTTATTTCCTATCACTATTTGTTACTTACCTATGATATCCATGCTAGTGTCACCCTTGATTTTTATTAAATTGACCTCTAACAAGTGTTAAATTTGACCTCTCGTCACTACCTCTTCGAGGTTAGGCGGGATACTTACTGAGTACACGTTATTTTCGTACTCATACTACACTTGTTGTGCATTTTTATTGCATAGGTACATGTATATCTAGTGGCCCCGCTTGACGCAGTGATGTGGCTGACTTGGAGACTTAGGAGAGCTGCTCCCTCGAGACGAACCGCAGCCAACATAGTCTTCCTCGGATGTATCGTAATTTATTTACTGTCCCATTTGTATTCTGGACGGTTATTGTATTTCATTTGGTTTTTCTTAGAAATTTCTCATGCACTTGTGACACCGGGTTCTGGGATGTATTTGTTGATTGAATTATTTAAAATATCGTATTTACTAAGTAAATTTTATTTGATTATTAAATAACGAAATGAAAAGTAATGATTTTCAAAATACTAAAATAGGAGTTTAATTAACTATTGAGTGTTGGCTTGCCTGACTGTGGTGTCCGGCACCATCACGATCTTAATGGATTATGGGTCGTGACACCTATGGTGCACCCATTGTTGATATCCAATTTTCCCTCATATATTTTTTCAAATTGTATATATACTTTCAAATATTATTTTGCATCATTACTTAATTTACAGGAGTTATAAAAATATTTTCTATAATATTCCATAATATTTGGAGCTTTAAAATTGATTTTCTTGCATTTAAATTACCTGAATATGTATTAATTATCCGTTAAATTATTGTGTGATGATTTAGTCATACAAATCTATTATTTTCATCCACATATATGATTCACAATATTTTCATTAGCTATTCACACAATTTTGCAATAATAGCATATATGCTATGCATAATTACATATTTCCACATTATTCATGGCAAATAACATTTTTGTACTTTTATAATGTTAAGTTATTATTTTTAAAGCATCTTACTACTTAAATAAATTTATTATTTGTTATAATAGATTTTTAATGAATTTCGTGTATTTTAAATTATAGCCCAATACAAGGCTAATTTTCGAACCTTAACAAACGAACATGCCCATCCCTAATCCATAAGCCCAAAACCAAATGAACCAATAGGTCTTCCCCATCAGCGACCTTTTTACCCGACCCTAGCACCCTCTAATCTTGACTGTTGATCTCAAATGATCAACGACCCATAATAAACCCCTCACTCTCTTTATATCCTTCCCCCTAAACCCAGAGACATTTACCCTAAAAAAACTACCACTAGATCTTCCTCTTCTCTCTTCTATGAGTCCCTAATAGCCGCCTCACCAATCTCTCTTCGATTCCAACAGGGTAATGGAATCATTTCATGATTCACTTACCTTACTCGTAATACCTCGCTACTATGAACACATATGTGGAATTACTTGAGTACTTGTTTGATTTTCGCAAGTATGACTTTCTGAGATCGGTATAGATCGACTTTAATCATGTAGATTTGTATAGTATTTCATCCATATACATGAATAGAGGCTTGATTCCTCACACTAGTTGGCCGATTTCAAACGTCAAACCCCAACTAGGGTTTGGTATTCAATTTCTTTCTCTTCACCAGTTGATTTATTGATTGCATGTATATTTTTCTTTTCCTTGTTTATGTTTGCTTGATTTCTTTCCTTATTTACTCCTCTGATTTAACTACTATATAAACCCCTCTCCTAAATTCCCTTTAACGGACTTTAATCATTGTTATTCTCTCACTCCTAACTCATTCTACTATTATGAAATTTGAGACCTTGGCGGCTGAAAATCAAGGCCACCAAAATTCAATTGTTGCTCCTTTCTCAGTGTGAGCACTGTCCGGGGTTTATTCGAAACCCTTGGGAACTCTGACACACTAAGATTTTGGGAGTCCTATTGTTTATTGCTGGTTGATTTGCTGCCGGAACTTAATTTCCTTGTTCGTTTAATTTGCAATTGGTGAGTACCTTGACTCTTGCAAGTCTATTCTTAGTTGTGTTCAAGACCTGAATACCATGCTTGTTCGAGTTTTCTGAACCTATATGATTACAATATGTTTTTACCTTTGTTTGCAATCCTATCTGCCTTGAAGTTAGCCTATAGTCATGCACTCTCTAGCATCTAAACTTGCCTAAATCCTATACTTGGACGTCTGCCCACTATGTATATTTTGAACATCTCGAACCTATTCAGTCTACTATGTTTATGCACACATGAGTTTCCTATGTATGTTTCTTTCCCATGTTCATGCATTTCTCTGAATTATCATATTAAAACTCTTAGGATACTTATTCATGCCCAGAATTAGCTCGATTGTACTTCTCTATGCTAAGCCGTTCAGGCATAACTTGCTACTTGGTCATGACTGTATGAATTTTGAACTCTTTAGACAAGCATGTTACTCTACTATTGTGAACCCCCAATCCTCATTATAGTTGTTTGCGTTACTACCATCCTATTCTGTAGACTTATGCCTGCTAATGCTAGGATTGCTCAGGTTTAATTCCTGGGGAATCTTTGATGTTCATAACTTAACTTTCTATACGTTCTCAATTCGTATTAATCACTTGTTTATTGACTAATTCTGGTATTGAGTTTGTGACACTGTTCACCCTAAGCTTCAGTAATAGGTTTCCTTAGTAGCACTTCTACTTGCATTGAATTAGTCTACAACTATTAGTTATGTCCTGCCTTGAATCTTTATGTTATTCTTTGGAAGGTTATTATGGTATCTACCCCAAAGGGGAGCCTCTCGAGCAAGTCATTGTCACTTGTTAATCTCCTTAGAACTAATCAATGTCCTTAACTCTCATGCTTAGTTTCTTGCTTTGTGGATTCATGTCTCCTATAACTAATCTGGTGCATCTTAAGAAATCTATGCTTTTGAACTTATTTGTTAGTTTGAAAGCCTTACATATGTGCTCATTGTAAGGTCTTTGTACATGTGTGTTAGGTGACACTTAGAAAGTCTTTCTGTTGATGATTGTATAATATGAATCCATGTGTCTTTGCCTGAGCTCTGAGCTATTTGAATGACATGTTTTATGCCCCCATGTTCCGATTATTTGTTAATGGGTTAGAAAGATAATCATTTTCATGTTTGGGGCCTGGCTTATTGGGCTGTGTGTGTTATTGGATCTGAGCATTGGTCAGACAAGCTTGCGAGCCTGGGTATTGGGCCTGTTAAATATGCAAGAGTACGGTTGGTGAAGGTCCTAAAGGGCACTTCTGGGTTACTTTGTACTTGTGCTGGACCTGTAATGGGCCTGTAATATCCCTATTATGTTTGTATTTGTTTATTTATTCTAACTGTGCCTGTAATAATTTATAACAAACAACTGGGGTGTTAATGAAATTGGGGAAAACAAGTATCCTATTTTTTCATAAAAGGGTAGAAAATATGCTTGTAGGGTCCACATGCTTTGTTTGCTATTTTTGTTTGACATGCTCTATTTCTACACATTCCTAGAAAGCATGCCTATAGGAAATCACACACTTAACTTACCTAATGCATGTACATTATTCAAAAGCATGATTGTTTGTCTAAATACTTTACCTACTCTCGTGTCTACTTCTATCTAATTATTAGATAACATGTCTATAGGGTTGTAATAATACATACTTTATTAATGTTCATCTAAATACCATGATTATAGGGTCTTAACTAATTTATTAATCAGTTGCTTTTGTTGTTTTATTATACTGCCACCTAGATAGCATGCCTATAAGATAAGTATGAGTAAATCAGTTCAAATACCAATCATTAGAAATCATTCCTATAGGTTTTATCACACATGGATTTATAAGTTAGTTAATTTAGAACAACAACACTGCTTGTACGAGATTTGAAATCAGATCATGCCTACAAGACTACATCACTTATCTAAGATACCTATCTATAAGTAAGTGTTAATAATCTTGAGTCCGCAAACAGTATACTATCTCCTCGCCTGATCCATTTAGAACATTGACGATGTATGTACAATACTTGAATCAGAATCACATAGAAACCATGCTTATAGGACTTAATGCGTCTGCAATTGTCTACTGCCTAATTGCCTGCGTGCATTTGTTGTTTATGCGTGAAGGTTAACTTGAGCCTTTGATTGTATTTATGTGTTGTCCTATATGTTTTGAATGTGCGCTAGTTTTATCATTTTAAGCATCCTAAGTGAAATCTAGAACCATCCAAATAGAGGTCCAAATCCTCCTGGGTTATAGGTGTAGGACGGGTAATGCACACATAGGGTACGACCTAGAATTGAATTAGAGTGCCTCTAGGTAAACAACTTCAACATTGCACAGGGTGATCCTTTAGACTACAAAACTTAGGCCCCCCCTCTCTTTACATACTTGTTAAGCGTAGCTATTAAGAGTTGTGCTGGTTCTCACGTGTCTTCATAAGACCCTTAGACTTCTAATTTCCCTCCTCTTTTTTTGATCACCTAGCTTAAATTCACATAGTCTAAAGTTCGGCCGGGACCCACAGTTGTGGACCTCGAAGTGTGCCTAACACATTCTCTTCGAGGTAATTTAATTCCTTACCCTATCTTTGGTGGTGTTGACTAGTCAAACATAGTTATTTGCAAATGGGTTCCCTAACACACCTTAAAAATCGTTAGGTGGAGACTTTTCTCTTTAATACCTCCTTTTAAAAGAGTTGTCACATGTCGAAGCCTGCTTTCACGAGAAAATAGGGTGCGACAGCATGGCGACTCCGCTGGGGATACTTAGGCTTTTACCATAATGAACTTGACTTATATGGATTACTTTCTCTTATTTGTTTTAAACTGTTATTGTATGCACATCCCTTCCATTATTCACTTTGCTTTAAACTGCTATTACATGCACATCCATTTCCTTATTCACCTTTATTTGCTTTAAACTGTTATGACTTGCACATCCCTTCTCTCATTCTCCTTTATTTGTTTTAAATTTCTATGACATGTACGACCTCTCTCCATTTCCTTCATCTTGTCTAAGACTGTTATATTATGACTCTCCCATCCCTATTTACCTACCTGCTTCGTTACGTTCTCACACATTTTCATGAGCTAAACTGACTTCTTTCTTTTGTCTTTCTTTTCTTTTATCTTCTTGATATGTTCATTTTGATATTTTATTTACTGATTTTACGTACTTTTATCATGCAAATACTTGCCAATGTATTATTATTTATGCATAAAGCATGCTTTGCATCATACTTCACTCGTGCTCATTATCAACATAGCGGTGCTTGATGAGTACCCGTGCTTTCCTGAAATCACCCTTTTTTAAATCGAAAAAGCTTATTTGCTATAGATCAGGTGATGAGCGGTGCAGTCGACGGTCTCATGCCTTTCCCTCTCAAGTTGTCCACTTGGGAGTACCAGTGTAGACCCTTTTAGAAACCCTACTCAAATTTGAAATATACGTGCATCATGCTAAACCTAGTACGGGTTGAACCGTTGTTAATGTAACAACTGTTACACCCCATATTTTTGTACGTGAAAGTAGGCCATAAGTAAATTGATGAAAGCTCGTAAATGAGATGTTACATTCCGTATTTTCGTATGTTAAAAATTCATCGTAAGTTAATTGACGTAATTTCGGGAATGAGATTATTTTGGTATTATAAGTATTACGCTATTTCAAACAAGTGATAAGTAAATTCGTGAAGGTGAGAGGGTAAGCGAATCAAAGGAAGTGAGTTTCGTCGAAGTTTGACAATTTGGGATGAAATATGGTCCGAGCTATAATACTCGCTATTTATGGACTAGAACCATACAAGGTACCACATGACCATGATAGTAAGGTGTATAAAATATGTTAGAAGTGAGTAGTATTTTAAGTAACTTGTGGTAAGTCTTAATTATGTGGATAATTGGGTAATTAGTGATTTTAATGGGAGATTAATTATTTAATTAGTGTATTTGGATATGTTTTGATTAGTCTCTAATATGGAAGCCCAAAGAACACTTGATAATGAGTCTTAACCCAAAAATCAAGATGGCACAATTAGAGGACTTTGTGGCCGAAGTCATCAAAAGTGTGGGGCCCACGGCCATTATGATAAAAGACCTCTCATTCACCTAAATGAGGTGCTTGTCTCTACAAAGTAAAGAGTGAGATTCTTATACCTAGTCTTCAAGTAACGGATGGAGATCACAAAGGTCTCTTTACTTCGTTAAGAGAGATGCATCTATAAGTAACAGATATCCTTAAACAATTTCATACGAAGTTATACTGCGTAATTGCAACGGGATTTGTAATTCTAAGGGAGTATGGTGCAATCTTTTCCAAGAATATCATCCGGATTTTTCCCTACTCCAGGTATGTTAAGGTTAAACCCTTCCTTCATTTAGGCATGATCTTGTAACTACGTGTGTTTGATAACGAGGCATAAAGAAAAGTTCATACTCCCAAATTTATGTACATTATCCTAGTCTCATAAGTTACAGTATTCTTTCTTATCGGGACTTTATATTCAATTTAATATTGTCTTCTTCCAGTCAAAAGAGTAGAGGGTTTATATATACAGTATTACAATATTTTCACCACCATCGAGCTATAATCGATGGGCAGGCCCCTATTGGGCAACCTCCGGTCAGATGGTAAGTTATATACCGACCCTACTGTGGATGAGCGCCTATGAGCAAGCCCAGCATGGCCGAGATACAGATCCTAGTATGGTCGAGCGCCTATGAGCGAGCCTACTACGACGGACCAGTTACACATTCCGAGCCTTATAGGGTCGGACATCTATTTTATTTACTATATTGAGAGAGTTGAATCAGTGTCAGCAGGTAAGTATATCTCCAGATCATCTTTGACTCCCACTTACTTTCAGTTATTATATTATCAGTTCAGTTTTAGCTTTCAATTATTTTATTGCCTTGCGTGCTCGGTACATTATTTCGTACTGACGTCCCTTTTTCTGGGGACGCTGCATTTCATGCATGCAGGTTCAGATACACAGATGGGTAGACCTCCTCAGTAGGTGTTGCCCGAATTCAGCTTTATCGGTAAGCTCCACGTCCTTCAGAGTTGCCGGGTCTAGAGTTTCTGTAAATCTTGTGTATATAGGTATATAGGTTATGGGTAGGTCGGGGCCCTAATATGATCCTGGTACATCCATCAGTAGAGGCTTGTAGGCATATCATGTCAGTTAGTGCAGTATGTTGGGCTTGTAGGCCTTGTATGTATATTTTATTGGTATTAGCTATAGTAGTTATGATGGCCTTGTCGTCCCAGCTTTATATTGATGTTTAGTCAGCATTAGCTTCCGTTCAGTTTTATATTTTGCTTCACAAATTGTGTTGCGATGTGGCCATGATCAATGTATAACATTATATGTTCAGAATCCCTTAGTTGCAAGTTGGTACGCAATGATAGGTGAGGCACCGGGTGCCGATCTTGCCTCCCCCCCAGGTTTGGGGCATGACAAAAGTGGTATCAGAGCAGTTCTGTCTTAGGGAGTCTACAAGTCGTGTCTAGTAGAGTCTTGTTTTTGGGTGTGTTTTGCACCACACTTATAAGTAGGAGGCTATTGGGCATTTAGGACTGTCACTCTTTCTTCTTACTCTAGATCGTGTGATAGAGCTCAGTGTTAAGAATTCAAACTCTTAAACTATTTTTACTCGTAATAAAGACGATACTACATCTAAAAGACAGTTGGTAAGAGATTACATGTGGTTATGGAAGAGTCGAGTTAGAGGAACTCGATTTTGGATCATGCTTATGACAAGTAAATGTGAGGTCTTCAACAGATCATGTGTGTACTATAATGTGTAAGCTTCTTGAAAAGGAGCCGTAAGGCACGAGTATCTACCCGCCCATATGGTAAAAATCAACAAAAGATTCAGAAGGTAGATACAATTTCCAACAAATAAAAAAGCAAGGTGAAGAAGGGTACGAGGCACCCAGTTAATGAAGAATATCAGTATTTACAATCCAAGCAGAGAAATATAAGCATTTTGAGTTACCTTCAATTGTTACAGAGGTATGTACAATTAGTCACTCCCATCTTAGTTATGCCCTATGGGAGCTAACAATTATGGTTTAAGAGAAGGACCGGATATCAGGACCCGACTGCGGTTAGAGTAACCCAAAATGATGGATGGATTGTTTGAGTTAGTTGACATTTCCGAAGGATATTACAAACGTGGTAATAATCCTCCTTGTGAGACACCCAAATGGTGCATTCTAGAATAGTACCGCTAGATATGAATACTAGAGTGTTCAAAAATAATTACAAAGACAAGCACTGGAATCCTGGAGGGGATAAATATTACCTTAGTGTGGCTCCCGTCCCTAGTAGATCAAGAATGTTAGGAAACCCAAAGATCCAGTGGATGGAGAAAAAAGGAACTAAAAGCAAAAGAATGTCTTGCTAAAGTTTTCAGAATAAAGTGATAGACAAAAATATTAGCAGGGAAACAATGAGGGAGATAAGGAAGCATTATGAGTAAGATATGATACATGGATGGCAACGGTAGATCAAAGAAAATGATAGTATTATAGAATTTATAGACAAGGAAAGGAAAATACGAGAGGTAACAGGCCTTGATGCAACAAAAGAGTATAGGTCATAAAGTCACATCCTCATTTTGAGAAATAAGTTCGTGACTTTAACGTGATTACCAAAAGGAAAAGTTAGACCCCAGAGTAATAGAAATCAGTATGGACTGGTGAATAAGATAAACTAAACATGAATTAGGGACTGAGTGATTTGATAATGGTTGGCATAATGAGAATCGCAGATTGCGTTCCGGCGACAATAGAATGGACAATAGAAGAAGATTCATGAGAAATTCAGAGAATGGTCATTCAGGAAGACGCTTCCCTAAAGCAAGCAATGCGAGAAAAGTTAAGCTTAAGGGACTGTATATTCCAGATACACTAAGTATCACCATCACGAGTAAGGAAATTTCGTTATCCTTGGTACAGAAAGGTTACCGCAAGGCAAGTAAGGGTCATCGATGATGTGAAAAGTCGCCAAAGATGAAGAGGTAAAACATCTATAGGTAGATCGTTGTAGCTCTAACTCTTAGTACTCCCCTAAAGGGGGGAATATGGAGTGATTTGGTATTATGTCAGAATTAAGTGGTTCTAGTAGCTATGGAATGGTAAAGGAAGAATGCGATAAATTGAGAATGGGATGAGGTTGCACTTACTCAAATCCTACTGATATGCTACGATTCCAGAACATTATGCAAGCACGACGTCAAGGAGAGGAAGTAAGGGTTCCTGCCCGAGATGTTATTGATAAATAAGGAGCATGTGCGGGATGTAAGTTAAGACAAAGGAAATGACCCAAGAAAGATTACGCGGAATATTGATATAAGAATGGGACAACGAGTAGTTGGTAATTGATTCAGGAAGAACCTAGTTATGGCTAGGTAGGAGGTTATAGACAAATCAGCAGATCGTGCAAGATAGGAGTTGGAGAAGTTAAAGGTACCGTATGAGTGTTATGGAAATAAAAGAAAGCCCCACTGGGAAGACAGTCAAAATTTCAGTTCAGAAGCAACCCTACAAGCACATGAGCGTAAACTACGGATAATTATAGGCGAGGAAGGACATCAAAAATTCCGTCGAGTATTTGCTGTAATAATCTCTCAGCTTTACAAGAGTCAGAGGATCCTCCCTAAGTACTACAATGGAAGACTAGCTGAGGAAATAAGGAAGAAGGATTCAACCTAAGCATAGTAACTTGAAGAAGAAATGGTCTTGTAACAACAGTCTCATAACAATATTGTATGTACTCCATAAGAAAGTGGAACCTATCGTGGCTAGGAATGGGAAGAAGAAAAAAATCAAAAGGTGATATTCAAGATCGTGTGGGTTGTACAGAAATATGTATCGGCACTAAGATAAGCCAAGTATTCATGCAATAAGAGACAAACGACCACGAAAAGTAATTACTTACGTTTATAAAAGCTTAGAAGAAACGAAAGGGATTATTCGATCAATGATCCAGTGTTAGTTACGTTATGAACGCACTTAATATTTTTGAGTATTATCTAAGCAACATATGTGTTGACACTCATACAACCGTAAAAGACCGCGGTATAAGTTGAGTCCAGGTCATAGACAAACGATTGAATTATTAGAAGATTGTATCATGAATATTCCATAGCTCCCATGAAAGGATAAAGTAATAACTAATACCAGGAGCCACAGATCAGAAGATAGCTTAAGCCTACATAAAGGCTGATCATAAGGAAGAGGAAACTAAAGAGTTACATCAACTAAGTAAATCAGGAGTCTGATTATTGGACCCAGTAAATTATAGAAATCATGATTGAGAACATAGAAAAATCACTTTTAATATCAGAGGTACAAGAGAGATAGTAATGTAGCCATATTCTATAACAGCTCTACGATAAAGCTAGTTAGAAGAGTACCGGCCTCATTAGAAGTCAGTATGAAGCTCCCACCAGATTATGTATGCACCGGGGGTGCAAGTATTATAGAGCTTCAAGTTGTGGATATGGATTTTATCTATGTGGAGGGGAGGTTATGAAAGAGATAGAAGATATGATACAAGATTTTAAGGTAAGTAAGGTAAAAGTGAACAACGTACGAGATACTCAAATGCAGAAGGTTGTGAATAGTCCATACTTCAGATAGAAGGCTAGAAACACGGGGATTCAGTATCCAGGAATGATATCTTCGTCGCCAGTGGCATATCTTCCAACCTATGAAATCAAGGTACAGAGAAATCTAGTCAAAAGAGTATAAAAAAAGGAGTTAGAGACGATGTGATGTCTCGCTTGATGTTCCAGAATAACATAAGGAAATCTATGGTGCGATCAAGTTGAAGGAAGGTGGCGAATAATATAAATATATATGTGTAGGTCGCAAGCTAAAGTATGGTAAAGCGACAAGGTTTTAGGAAGACAGGAGTAAGGACAAGAAAGGGTGAGTGAGAAGGTGACAAGAAATTGATAAGTCCTTGGGATTAAGACCAAGAAAACGAAAGAGCTGATGGTTCTCTAAGTTATAAAAAGCTCAGTTTAGCCTGAATGAACTCAAATGAGTCTAAGACTAGTAGCATTTAGAAGATATGGAATGCTACCCTGGTAATAGAATGAGGGTGTAATTGTGACAAATAAATGATGATGGGCCTTCGTTTGAGTAATGATTTGAAGAAGAAAAGAAAAGGATTTCATGAATTGCACAGGATTAAAATACCCACATAAGGTGAATCACATTGGGACACTATGAAATACGGTTATGAAAGCATGATATCCCCCTAGGTAGATCAGTCTAATCATTTCAGATGTTCCTCGATGAGACGTGAGCCCTAGCGACAGTATTACATAAAAGGTCAAGTTAGCAATGGTAGATTATAGATCAACATTGAGGTGAATCAAAAACGGATAGACAAAAGTTACAAAGTATGAGATGAGATTGGGCCATCACTCTTAAGATGTACAGTAATGAAGAAGCGTTAAAGGACTTAGATTTACACATATAGGATAAGTAATGAAAGTAACCTGTAGTTTGGTAATAGACCTCAGTAACGATAAATCGAAGTAAGAGTTATGGTATAGTATGACCTACCTAGATGCAATAAAGTCATACAGATGGATAAACGGATCTATGAAATAAGGTATAGAAATATTCGTAAGTTTAATAAAGTACCGAGCGAAGAACTTCAGTATACCCATAGATTCCCAGAGGGACATCTTATCAAGCTATGTATGTGTTTACAAAGTGAAGCCTAGAGATTGTCTAGAAGATGGAGGAAAAAGGAGAGAAGAGTCGCATAGGCGCACTTACAAGGTCAGAATCGTACAGGATGCATGACAGTAGGTAGCAACAACTACGAGACTGGAAGGATTTTGACCACAAGTCAAGGTGTCAGAAAGAGGCCTAAAATGGGGAATGCCCTGGCCTTTGGATTTATTCACAGAACAGTTGCCTAGATGGCAGGAAGAGTACTAAAGTATTCGGAAGACATAGATTATGAAAATGATAAGTGCATCAGTCAACATTCGAGGATGAATGTTCCAAAGGGGGAAATGATGTCACATCCCATGTTTTCGTACGTGAAAGTAGGCCATAAGTAAATTGATGAAAGCTCGGAAATGAGATGTTACATTTTGCATTTTCGTACGTTAAAGTCTCGTCATAAGTTAATCGATGTATGTTTGGGAATGAGATTATTTTGGGATTATAAGTATTATGCTATTTCAAACAAGTGATAAGTAAATTCGTGAAGGTGAGAGGGTAAGTGAATCGAAGGAAATGAGTTTCGTCGAAGTTTTACATTTTGGGATGAAATANACTTCGATGTATGTTTGGGAATGAGATTATTTTGGGATTATAAGTATTATGCTATTTCAAACAAGTGATAAGTAAATTCGTGAAGGTGAGAGGGTAAGTGAATCGAAGGAAATGAGTTTCGTCGAAGTTTTACATTTTGGGATGAAATACGGTCCGAGCTATAATATTTGGTATTTATGGACTAGTACCATACAAGGTACCACATGAACATGATAGTAAGGTATATAAAATATGTTAAAAGTTAGTAGTATTTTAAGTAATTTGAGGTAATTCTTAATTATGTGGATAATTCGATAATTAGTGATTTTAGTGGTAGATTAATTATTTATTAGTGTATTTGGATAAGTTTTGATTAGTATCCAACGTGGAATCCTAAAGAACTCTTGATAATAAGTCTTAACCCACAAAGCAAGACGACACTATTAGGAGGACTTTGTGGCCAAAGTCATCAAAAGTGTGGGACCCACACCCATTATGATAAAAGATCTCTCATTCACCTGAATGAGGTGCTTGTCTCTACAAAGTAAAGAGTGAGATGCTTATACCTAGTCTTCAAGTAACAGATAGAGCTCACAAAGATCTCTTTACTTCATTAAGAGAGATGCATCTATAAGTAACTGATCTCCTTCAAAGTATGACATTATATGGTCAGAGTCCCTTAGTCGCAAGTTGGTACGTAAGTATAGGTGAGGCACTGGGTGCCGGTCTCGCTCCCCAGGTTCAGGGCGTGACAACAACCCGCTAAGATGAACCTTGTCCAATGTCTGACGGGATTTCCACAATCCCAATGGACACTATCATATTATGTGCATTACTTGGAGAAAATGTGCTAGCATGTTGACCATTATTGCGTAAGTAGTCAAATCTGGAGGGGGCAAAAGCTAACCTTTGTTTGCAGAAAATGAAGTACGAAATCCCCAGGTTCGGTATGTTCTAACACATCCCATCTTTGCTACTTGACTGATGGAAAGACCTTGCACCTTGTGACAAAAATCATGTGAGGAGAGTACTTGGTGACCTGCCATCTTTGATGAATGCTCGACCAAATAGGGAGTTGATCAAGGTCGCCACCATGTTATGGGACGAGAAAAGAGTTGTTTTCCAATTTAGCAATATAGAAATGACTCCTATCCTAGAGGAAATAGGAGGTTTTTCAGGGTTTCCATGGGATATTCCGAGATTACTGGTACCAAAGAATCGTACTTCCCCCGGTTTCCTGAAAATGTTGGGTTTTAAGAAGAACGATGAAATGCTCTGTCTAAAGAAATCATTCGTCCCTTTTGAGTTTCTTTACTAACGTTAAGGGCATAGAAAGTCGTATCATCTTCACCATGATGAACTCTCCATTACTTCCTTAGGTTGGTGCACCGCTGGATTTATGTGTTCGTCGTCTGCTTCTTGGGGTTGTTGATATTTCCAATAAAAGGAGGAAGGATTCATACTCTCTTAGCCATGGTCGCCAGGACTTTGATGGATGGAATTGAGGGAAAAACTTATACCATCATCCCTATGATCGTAGCTGAGATGTACCACGCTTTATATCGGTATAAACAAGGATTTGGACACTTTGAGGGTTGTAATCTATTGCTACAAGTCTGGTTGTAGAACAATTTTAGAGAGGAAAGTACCGTCACGAGCTTCTGCGAAGGCCAATGAATGACTACATAGCCAACCATCACCCAAAGAAAATGACATTTATTCCGGACAGGTTTTCACAACCTGGAAATGTTGTAAGTTTGGTGCATTTCTTCATTAATCTGACAGACGAGCAGGTACATTGGATGTTTGAATGGTTTCCTAGTAGTGAGTTCATCATCAGGTCAATGGGGACTACTCATTTGGTACTGATAGGGTTGCGAGACATCTATCCTTACGCTCCTATAAGGGTAATGAGACAAGATGGAAGGAAACAAGTCATACCTCGGGTTTCCAACATGGTCCAGTACAAAGAAAATTTCAAGGGAGATCTCATTTCGTTCAAGTTTGAGGTGCAACATATGTGGAACCAAAAGATCATTGTGGAAGGAGAAACTATCGAGCCTGGCATGTATCACCCTGGTCATATGTACTACTATCTATCATTGATGGAAGATGACATAGCAGGGGACGTCAAGCTAGGAGTCAATCTGAAGGATAGGATCATAGATGAAGTGGCTGAGACACAATTTAAGTACAAGAGGCTACGCAAAAGGGTATTCGAGTCCGAAGCTAAACATCTGGAGTAGCACAAAGTAACATGGAGGCAATAAAGGAATGGGAGGATATTGCCACTAAGTCAACAGAAAGATTTGAGTACTTGGAACAAGGACTGATGGAGCTGGAAGGGAAGATGAGAAAGAGACTCTCGGACTGTCAAGGCATGAACGACGATAAATGAGGAAATCTGGAAAAAGATTACTTGCTGCTGGATATGCGCGATTTGGGTAACTTGATTAATGGGGTCAAAAGGTCCAAGCATGGAGAAGGTCCTTCAGGGACCCAGTAGAATAGGATATAATGTTCTTTACTTCTTTCTACCTTAGATTAGATTTTGATGTAATAAGGCTTGATGCCATTAGTGACTTTATTGTTATTGTCGGTTTAGTGAAAGTTTGTTTGGACTATTTTCGCATTAATGAAATGAAAGAAAGTTTGCATCAATTTTATCCAAGTCTATCTGTCTCTTAGGCCTACCTCAGGCACAATGAGGTCCCCAAAATCAGGACGCGACTTATTGCATGACTTTGTAAAACATGTTTAAATACTACAAACATTATTTTATTTTCACCTTAGTAACTTGCTTTCCTTTTCCTTTTCTTTTTGATTGCTCCTATTCACAAACTTTGGTTCGTGCATACTGGAATCATTAGTATACCACACTAGATCCAGAGGTCCTCCACCTCCTCCTCCACCTAGAGACCCCAAAGGCAAAAGCAAGGGAAAAGGGAAGATGGATGATTTAAGTATCAGGAAAGACAAAGCTACTGTGGAAGGAAATGTGGAAGCTTCAGATGGCAGAAGTACTCCGGGGAAAAATGAGTTGGTATTACATTTGGAGCAGAAAATGCTGGAACTACAGGGCGAGCTTGAGCAGGTCCGAAATCTGGCAAGCCTCTCCCTTACCCTCAGTGTTCCTGACATCAACCAGCAAAACCCGACTACTCGGAACCAAACACCACCACAAAATACACAAAACTAGAATCCACCACCAAACCCTCCCCCACCACACCAGTATCCTGCACCTCCCTAGAACCTTAACTCGCAACCAGTGCCTACCCCTCACCAACACCACCATTATCCAACTCAATACCCACAAACCACTACTTATCACGTCCCTCAAAATGAACCACAACCCACTCCTAATCCCTAAAACTCTACCAATGACCATCCATATACCCAAGTTCCGGGAACACATCAAAGCAACCTGATATATGTGGAAACCTTAACCCATACCCCGCAACAAATCCCATACATACCCGAATCGACTGAAAAGGAACTGCTCATTAGAAACATGGCAGAGGAGCTCAAGAAGCGCATATGGAGAGTCTAGAGTGTTGAAGGTGCTAAAGGAGTTGAAGTTCTAAACTATGAGGACCTATCTATTCAGTCATATGTGGAACTATCGGAGGGTTACGAACCTCCCAAGTTCGAAATGTTCAATGGTACCGGTGATCCGTAAGTGCATCTGAGAACATACTATAACAAGCTTGTATGGGTGGTAAAGAATGAACAAATCTACATGAAACTGTTCATGTGAATTCTTACAAGAGACGCTTTGTCTTGGTATATCAGTCAAAACCCAAAGAAATGGGTTAGTTGGGTGACTATGGCATCAGATTTCATGGATAGATTCAGGTTCAACACAGAAAATGTGCCAGACGTTTCTACATTCAAAACCTCAAGAAGAAGCTGACAGAAACCTTCCTCAAGTATGCTACTCGTTGGAGATCAAAGGCTGTAAAGGTAAGGCCAACAGTTGAAGAAGAACAAATGAACAAGTTCTTTGTCAGGATCAAGACCCGCAGTATTACGAAAGGTTGATGGTTATTGAAAATCACAAGTTCTACGACATCATCAAGCTAGGAGAAATAATAGAAGAAGGAATTAAGAATGGTATGGTAATCAATTTCTAGGCACTGCAAGCCATGAATAAATCCTTGCAATTAGGAGGCATTTCAAAGAAGAAAGAAGTGGGTGTCGTAATAGTATCCCAGGACCCTAAGTTTTCCCTCACATACTAAACACCTTCATCCACATATAAACCCTCACCCCCGAAATACCAATACCATGAAACCTACCATACCTACAATACTTAACTTGCATATTTCCATTCACCTCCACCCGCCCGGCAAAACTACCCCAAGCCACGTCCTAATCCGCAGACCGCCCAGACAGTACACCCCAATTGTTGAACCCATAGCCCAACTGGATGAGAGACTGAAGGTCGCTGGTTACATCACCTCTATTCCTGTTGTTGTTGTGTAAAATCCCTCCCAATTGATCAACCCCAACAAAACATGTGCTTATCATTCCGGCATGAAGGGTCATAAAATTCAGATGTTGGTCGACACTAAGGTTATACAAGCAAAGGAAGCTGCACCAAATGTTTGCAAAAACCCTCTCCCAGATCATAAAGGTGAAGGAGTGAACGTAATAGAAACTGATGAGGAGTGGAATGAAGAAGGGTCCATTAGACTCATTCGAGAGGGAGACGTTCCTAAAACATCTCTAGTCACCCTCACGCCAGTTGTGGTACAAACCCACACGCCATTTGAAGTTGAGGTAGTTACACCCTTCACCGTGATGGTAGCCCCCGCACCATCTTACTAGTATAATTTTGTCTCGTGGGATTATGTTGCGGAAGCAAGAAGGAAAAGAAGAGCCAAAATGGAAGAAAAAGGTGCCACGCAAGGTATGACTAGAACTAGAAAAGTGTACACACCTGAGAATCTAGGAGGAACGAGTAAGGAAGCTTCACCTAAGCCACCTGTTGTCGAGACTGGCACTGACGATCATTGGAGGAAGATACTAGCAAGGCAGTACTCTATTGTTGACCTCTTGAACAAAACTCCTGCTCAGATATCCATCTTATCACTGCTGCAAAACTCAGACGCACACAATAATGCTTTGATGAAGGTGTTAAGTGAAGCTTATGTACCAGCTAGCATAGCTAGTAGAGAGATGGCTAACATGGTCGGACAGGTATTGGAAAGCCACAAAATCACTTTCCACGAAAATGAATTACCACCATAAGGACTGAGTCACAACAAGGTGTTGCACATCACGGTGCAATTCGAAGATAAGTTCATCGCCAAGGTCTTGATAGATGGAGGTTCGAGTCTTAACATATGTCCATTGACCACTCTAAAGAGGCTGGGTAAAGACTTGCATGAGATACAAATAAGAAGCATGAATGTGAAGGAGTTCGATGGATCTCAAAGAGCCACCATTGAAGAAATCAACCTCAATCGACATATGGGTCTGACTTGGTTTGATGTCCAGTTCCAAGTGCTAGATATATTTACTACTTACAATATATTGTTGGGACGACCATGGATACATGCAGCCGGGGTAGTAGCTTCAACTTTGCACCAGGCTGTGAAGTTTGAGTGGAATCATTAAGAGGTGATCATCCATGGAGATGAAAGTAACCCCATCTATACCAACCAGACCGTTCCAATCGTTGAAAATAGAAGGAAGCTGGGTGGATAAATATATCATCGCATTGAACGGGTTAACACAATTGAAAAGGGCTGATGGTGGAGAAACAAGATAGAAAGAATACTGCTATGGACGGGGTATGAACCAGGCAAGGGTCTTGGAAAAAAGCTTCAGGGGATCACCAAACCCGCACAGCCACAGTACCATGGCACGACTTTTGGACTCGGATATGAAGACACATGGCAAGAATATCAGGATTCGGCACCACCATGGCGTGCTCCTTATTATCCACTGGAACAACCCGTACCACCTCTGCCCCAGACATTCCATCAGGCTGACATGATGTGGGGATCTTAGGAAGATAAGGTTTTAACTGGTATGAGGAAGTTGTTTCTGGATGAAGAAGACATGGACTGCAGTGCAATTATTAAGGAGGAGGAGGATGCGGAAGACCTTACCATTCAAACCATGGAAGAAGGAGTTGTTCTTAAGAACTGGACCGTTGCACCCTCCCAGGCTCGCCGAGTTCCTGGGTAGCCTGGCAAACTAGCATGAATTATTTTCAAATAGTTTTGAGCATTTAAGACATTTTTAGTATTTTTTTTTTGAAATAATTACTCGAGCCATCGAGTCATACTTGTTTACATTTTTAAAGCTTTATTAATGCATTAATGCTTCCATATTTATTATTATCTTTCAACATTCGTTTCAGCATAATTATTACATATCCTGATGAGCCTACGACTGTGACATGTAATGAGACAACACAACATAGGGACAGTGATTCAGAGGATTTGGAAGATAATATAATACCTGAGGAAATCACCAGAGAAGTAGAGAACTTTGAAAAAAACCGAAGTCTAATTTGGAGGAAACTGAGGCCGTTAACTTAGGGGATTCTGAAACAGTCAAGGAAACGCGTATAAGCATTCATCTGACACCGTCAGAGAAAGAAGAGTATATCAGATTCCTAAAGGAGTATGAGGACATCTTTGCATGGTCCTACGATGATATGACCAGTTTAAGCACATCCACAGTAGCTCACACGTTATCCACCAATCCCATGTGTCCATCGCTGAAGCAGAAGCTCAGAAAGTTCTATCCAGATATGAGTTTGAAGATAAAAAAGGAGGTCGAATACCTCACTTGGTTAGCCAACATTGTGCTAGTTCTGAAGAAAGATGGAAAAGTTAGAGTATGTGTCGAGTACCGAGATCTGAATAGAGCAAGTGTTAAGGATGATTTTCCCACTGCCCAACATACACATACTGATTGACAACTGCACCAAGCATGAACTCCAATCCTTTGTGGATTGCTTCACAGGATACCATCAAATCTAGATGGATGAAGAGGATGCCGAAAACACCGCCTTTATCACACCATCGAGAATATATTGTTACAAAATAATGTCGTTTGGTCTGAAGAATGCTGGGGCCACCTACATGAGGGCCATGACGACTATTTTCCATGACATAATACACAGGGATATAGAGGTGTACGTGGATGATGTTATCATCAAAACTAGAAGGAGTTCGGATCACATTGCAGATTTGAAGAAATTTTTACCGGCTTCGGAAATACAATTTGAAGTTGAATCCTGCTAAATGTGCCTTTGGAGTCCCTACTGGAAAGTTGTTAAGTTTCATCGTCAGTCGCCGAGGTATTGAGTTAGATCCATCAAAAATAAAGTTATCCAGGACTTTTCGCCTCCAAGGAATAAGAAAGACGTGATGAGTTTTCTAGGGCGCCTCAGTTATATCAGCCGTTTTATATCACAATCAACGGTGATATATGAGCCAATCTTCAGAATGCTGAGGAAAGATGTTGCAACAAGCTGGACTGAAGAATTATAGAAAGCCTTCGACAAAACCAAAGAATATTTATCCAAACCGCCCGTGTTGGTCCCCCCAGAACTAGGAAGACCTCTGTTTCTTTATCTGTCTATGTTGGATGGGGATTTTGGTTGATTTCTAGGACAACATGGTGAAACAGGAAGGAAGGAGCAGGCGATATATTATCTGAGCAAGAAGTTCATGCCTTACGAAGCCCAGTACTCTTTGTTAGAACGCACTTGTTGTGCTTTGACACGGATAGCCCAGAAGTTGAGACATTATTTATGTGCGTACACTACATATCTCATATCAAGGATGGATCTTCTAAAATACATCTTTCAGAAACCCATGCCTAAGTTAGCAAAGTGGCAGATATTGCTGAGTGAGTTCGGCATCGTTTATGTAACTCAGAAGGTAGTCAAAGGACAAGCATTGGTGGATCTCTTGGTAGAAAACCCCGTAGATGGAGAATACGAACCATTGAAAATGTATTTCCCGACGGGGAGGTGTCGTTTGTAGGAGAAGATATCACCGAGGCGTACTGTCATGACCTATTTTACCCTCCGAAAGGTATCGTGACGGCACCTAGTCTCTATGACTAGGTAAGCCTAACATTTTTGAAAAAATGACAGAATCAATAAAATAAAGACAGAAAAGAACTCAAGTAGATATAACATAGTTGCTCAGCATATACACTTTCACTTCCTAAAACCCGGAATGTCACCATAGTCACAAGCTCTGTACTAAATGTAGCTCTATACAATGAAACAATGGAAAATACACAAGTTTTCTATGCCTATACTAGAGTACAAGGGGACTCGTGGGATTCTGCGGACGTGGCAGAATTACCTCGCGGTCTCTTGGCTGCTGCTAGGACGACTCCTAGCCACGATACTGGGTGTTGGTACCTGGATCTGCACATGGGGAAAACATGCGCAGGAAAAGGCGTGAGTACTCCTCATTCGGTACTCCGTAAGTGCCAAGACTTACCCTAGTCAAGTAGTGACGAGGTCAGGTTGAGGCCCTACTGAGTTTGTAAAAACAAGTCAATATACAATTTGTAACAGTGAAATACAGATAAGCAATGATAAACAGGATTAAAGAAGACGGAAAGATTTAATAACATAAAGAGAGCCCTCGGCTCAGCACAACATATATCTCAACAGTAAATGTGCAATGCAGTACACGGGGCCGGATCTCAGTCCTTAGTCCCAATTTAAATATGCTATGCAGTACAGGGGGAAATCTCCCGGATCTCTGTCCGTAGTCCCAATTTAAATATGCAAAGTAGAAGTATGTCAATTATGGATTAATTAAACAATCCAGGAAAAACAACATGCAAGAATAGAGTAAATCTACATAAGCATGATGTGACTAGTAGCAAATAAGAGGAAATCAAGTCAGAAAAGGTAGGCATACTTACTCTTAAGCTATCTACTCTATCAAGATGGAAACAGTAATATGTGAATGATAATGAGCGATTTCGTAGGACTAAAAATAGGATTTTAGCAACAATGACCCGTATACGCACTCTTCACCTTGCGTACACGGTGTCCACATAACAAATTCGGTATAAAAATGCCTAAGGAAAAGTCCCCAACACAGAATTAGGCAAGCCACTTACCTTGACTGCGCTAATCAACTCAATACCACGCTCTTTCCACGAGTATCTGACTCCGGGTGGCCCAAATCTATTCAAATCGATTGCATGGTGTAAATATCACTTCAAGGGAACAAAATAGCTAATTATTTATAAGCTAATACGCGAAATTAGGAAATTCGCCCAAAAACTCCCCCGGGCCCACGTCTCGGAATCGGGTAAAATTTATATTTCCCGAACACCCATTCGTCCATGAACCCACTCGAACAAGAATCAACAAAATCCGACGTCTAAATCCTCAGATTTCTACTTGGAAATATTTCATCCCATTTTCATGGTTTTTCATCCAATTTCATTGATTAGATTGAGGAAAATGATAGAGATTATCGATAGATAAAGGTATTAAGGTTAGAAAACATTACCTATGATTCTCCTCTTCAAATCCCACTGAAAATCGCCAAGTTCCGAGCTCACAATAGATTTTGGAATTATGAAATTCAAACCGTCGGATTTTTGATATAAGCTTCCCAGATATTTCGCACCTGCGGCACTGGGATCGCACCTACAGTGCCGCACCTGCGGAAACCCAATCGTAGGTGCGGAAGTTCATTAAGTGGCCTGGGGTCGCACCTGCGGCACCCCTTTCGCACCTGCGGAAACACCATCGCAGGTGCAGAAATTCATTTAATGGCCAGGGGTCGCACCTGTGGCACCCCCTCCTCACCTGCGTGTCCGCACCTACGAAAATACCATCGCAGGTGCGAGACACCAGAACCAGAATGGTTCAGCTGTTCTCAAATTCACAAACTCACCTGTTGGGCATCCGAAACAACCCCGAGGCCCCTGGGACCTCAACCAAACCTACCAACTGACCCTAATACCTTGTTCAAACTTGGTCGAGCCTTAAAAACACATCTCATAACATTAAAATAATCAATTATGCATATATTCAAGCCTAAGAACTTAGGAAATTTCTAGAATTCACATCCGATGCCGAAACACGTCTAAACTCATCCGAATGACCTCAAATTTTGCACACAGGTCATAAATGACATTACGGACCTTCTGTCGCTTTCGAAATTCCATTCAAAGTCTGATATCAAGATTTCACCTATCGGCCGAAATCGCCGAAATTCTAACTTTCGCCAATTCAAGCCTAAATCCACAACCGACCTCGGAAACACATTCCGAACATGCTCCTCACCTCAAAATCATCCAACGGAGCTAACGGAGTCGACAGAATTCCATTTCGGATCCGTCTTCACACAACTCTAGCTACAAACAGATTTCTAAAGCTAAATTCTACATTTATGGACTATGTGTCCAAAATATCCCCG
Organism: Nicotiana paniculata; assembly: GCA_005239505.1. Taxonomy (NCBI): domain Eukaryota; kingdom Viridiplantae; phylum Streptophyta; class Magnoliopsida; order Solanales; family Solanaceae; genus Nicotiana; species Nicotiana paniculata. Next base: position 27,043 of record ML367304.1, on the reverse strand, counting down.
GATTTCATCACTTAATTCTACGACAAGTACCAATAACATAAATAGACATGGGAGAAATGGTTAATAGGGGATAGGGGCGCAAATTCTTAAAATGACCGACCAGGTCATTACATCCTCCCCCTCTTAAGAAATCGTTCGTCCTCGAATGAGCATAGAAACATACCTGGAGCTGGGAAAAGATGAGGGTACTGACTCCGCATATCCTGATCGGTATCCCAAGTCGCCTCCTCGATTGGCTGACCCCTCCACTGAACCTTTACTGACGCAAATCCTTTGACCTGAGCTTTCTGACCTGCCTGTCCAATATAGCCACAAGCTCCTCAACATATGATAGATCCTTGTCTAATTGGACTGAGCTGAAATCCAAGACATGAGTCGTGTCACCGTGATACTTCCGGAGCATGGAGACGTGGAACACCGGATGAACTCCTGCTAGGCTAGGAGGCAGGGCTAGCTCATAAGCAACCTCCCCAACACGTCGGAACACCTCAAAAGGGACAATAAATGTCGGACTCAGCTTGCCTTTCTTACCGAACCTCATGACGCCCGTCATAGGCAATACCCGAAGCAAAACTCGATCACCAGCCATAAATGCCAAGTCACGAACCTTCCGGTCCGCATAGCTCTTTTTCCTGGACTGAGCTCTGTGAAGTCTCTCCTGAATCACCTTAACCTTGTCCAGGGCATCATGAACCAAGTCTGTACCCAACAATCAGACCTCGCCCAGCTCAAACCATCCCACGGGAGACCTGCACCGCCTACCATACAAAGCCTCATATGGCGCCATCTGAATGTTGGTCTGGTAGCTTTTGTTATAAGAAAAACTGCAAGAGGAAAGTATTGATCCCATGACCCTCTAAAATCCATCACACAAGCACGAAGCATATCCTCAAGAATCTGAATCATGGGCTCAGACTGCCCGTCCGTCTGAGGGTGAAAGGTTGTACTCAACTCTACCCTGGTGCCTAACTCCTGCTGAACGACTCTCCAGAACCGTGAAGTGAAATATGTACCTCTATCTGAAATGATAGGTACTGGAATACCGTGGAGGCGAACAATATCTCTGATATAAATCTCAGCTAACCTCTCCGATGAATATGTAGTCAGTACTGGAATGAAATGGGCTGATTTGGTCAGCCGATCCACAATCACCCAAATAGCATCATGCTTACTCAAAGTCCAAGGAAGTCCAACCACAAATTCCATGGTGATACACTCCCACTTCCACTCTGGAAGCTCAATCTGCTGAAGTAACCCTCCCGGTCTCTGATGCTCACATTTGACTTGCTGACAGTTCAGTCACTTGGCTACAAACTCCAATATATCCTTCTTCATCCTTCGCCACCAATAGTGTTGTCTCAGATCCTGGAACATCATCGTGGTACCCGGATGGATGGAATACCGCGAACTATGGGCCTCCTCAAGAATCAACTCCCGAATCCCATCCACATTGGGCACACAGATCCGACCCTGCATCCTCATCACACCATCATCTCCTATAGTCACATCCCTAGCATCACCCCGTCAGACTCTATCTTGAAGACCCAAAAGGTGGGGATCATCACACTGGCACTCTCTGATACGGTCATAACGGAAGATCGGGCAACCACACAAGCTAATACCCGACAAAGATCATAAAGGTCCAATCTCACGAACTGACTGGCTAAGGACTGAACATCTAAGGCTAGAGGCCTCTCAGTTGCATGAAGGTATGCCAAAATCCCCAAACTCTCCGCCCGGTGACTCAAGGCGTCGACCACCACATTGGCCTTCCCCAGGTGGTATAATATAGTAATGTCATAGTCCTTTAGCAACTCCAACCACCTACGCTAGCGCAAATTTAGATCTTTCTGCCTGAATATGTGCTGCAAGCTCTGGTGATCTGTGAATATCTCACAGGGAACACCATATAAATAATGACGCCATATCTTCAGGGCGTGAACAATCACTGCCAACTCGAGATCATGAACAGGGTAGTTTTTCTCATGGACCTTCAACTGTCTGGACGCGTAGGCAATCACCCTACCGTCCTGCATCAACACCGATCCCAAGACAATCCTCGAAGCATCACAATAAACTGTATAGGATCCGGAACTGGTAGGCAAAACCAACACAGGAGCTGTAGTCAGGGCTTTATTGAGATTCTGAAAGCTCTCCTCAAACTCCTCGGTCCATATAAAAAATGCACCCTTCTAGGTTAGTTTGGTCATAGGCGCTGAAATGGATGAAAATCCCTTCACAAAACAGCGACAATACCCAGCCAAATCGAGGAAACTGCAGATCTCAGTAGCTGAGGACGGTCTGGGACAAAACTCTGTACCGCCTCCACCTTTTTCAGATCTACCTTGATCCCATCCGAAGACACCACGTGGCCTAGGAATTCCACAGAATCAAGCCAAAATTCACACTTAGAAAACTTGGCATACAACTTCTTCTCCCTCAATGTCTGAAGCACGATCCTCAAGTGCTGCTCATGGTCCTCCTGGGACCTAGAATATACCAGACTTTCATCAATGAACACAATGATGAAAGTATCAAGATAAGGCCGAAATGTTGTACATCAGGTGCATGAAGGCTGCTGGGGCATTGGTCAGCCCAAATGACATAACAAGGAACTCATAGTGGCCATATCTGGTCCTGAAGGCAGTCTTCGGGATATCGGATTCCAGAATCTTCAACTGATGATAACCAGAACGTATATAAATCAACACCCTATCATTCTGTAACTGGTTAAATAGCTCATCAATGCGAGGCAATGGGTACCTGTTCTTCACTGTCACCTTATTCAGCTGCCGGTAGTCAATACACATACGCATCGAGCCATCTTTTTTCTTCACAAGTAATACTGGAGCGCCCCAAGGTGATACATTGGGCCTGATGAATCCCTTCTCAAGAAACTCCTGTAACTGCTCCTTCAACTCAGGAGGAGCCATGCGATAAGGAGGAATGGAAATGGGCTGAGTGCCCGGCAACAAGTCAATGCCGAAATCAATGTCTCTATCGGGTGGCATACCCGGAAGATCAGCTGAAAATACATCAGAATAGTCCTTAACAACTGGAACTGACTCAACTATAAGGGTCTCAGTACTAACATCTCTCACATAAGCCAAATATGCATCACACCCCTTTCCAACCATCCGCTGAGCCTTAAGAAAAGAAATGACTCGGCGGGGAGTATACTCCAGGGAACCTCTCCACTCTAACCTCGGAAATCCTGGCATAGGCAGCGTCACGGTCTTGGCATGACAATCAATAATAGCATAATAGAGAGACAACCAGTCCATACCCAATATAACATCGAAATCTATCATACTGAGTAGCAGTAAATCAGTTGTAGTCTCAAAACCACTGATAGAAATCAAACATGACCGATATACGCGGTCCACGACAAGAGAATCTCCCACCGGAGTAGAAACATAAACAGGGGAACTCAAAGAATCCCGGGCTATCCCCAGATGCGAAGAAAAATAGGAAGACATATGAATATATAGAGTCTGGGTCAAATAATATCGATGCATCCCTATGACAAACGGGAACAATACCTATAATGACTGAATCTGAAGCAATGGCCTCGGACCGGGCCGGAAGAGCATAGTAACTAGACTGGCCTCCCCCCTAGGGCGACCTCGACCTCCCCGACCTCCACCTCGAGCTGCCTGAGGTGGTGGGGTAGCAGCTGGGGCTGGAAGAATAGCTAGAGGACCTAGTGGAAGACGTGGAGCCTGGTAAATCTAAGGGAGTGCACCCTGATAAGTCTGAGGTGGTGCGCCCCTCCTCGCTCTGGGGAAATCTCTGATCATATGATGAGGGTCACCACACTCAAAGCAGCCCCTCGGAGGATGTGGCGGACGCTGCTGACTCTGAACTGGCCTGCTGGGCTGGCCAGTGATAGAACCTCGAGCAGGAGGCACCTGAGATACTGGTGGTGCATAATAAGACTCCTGAGGTCTAGGAGCAGCTGGAATACCGCTGGCTACTGGAAGAGCTGAATGAACAAGACGACTCACAAAACCTCTACCATAATGTGTTGCGGGTGCCCGGGCCTTCGAAAAAATGGTCAGTCTCTCGAGACCTCTTGGCCTCTCTCTCATCCCTTTCCCGGGCTAACATAGTCTCAATCCTCCGGGCAATACTCACGGCCTGCTGGTAAGTAATATCGGTCTCCAGCTCTATGGCCATGCTGGTTTGAATACTGGGGTGGAGTCCCTCAATAAAGCGCCAAACCCTCTCTCTGACAGTGACAACCAAAGCTGGTGCATGGCGAGCCAAATCGCTGAAACGGACTGCATACTCTGTCACAGTCATGGCACCCTAGCGTAGCTGCTCAAACTCCACACGCCAAGCATCTCTGAAGCTCTGAGGGACAAACTCAAATAAGAATATCTCGGAAAACTGATCCCAAGTAAGTGAAGCTGCCTCGTACGGTCTACTAAGCTCAAAAGCACGCCACCACTGATAAGATGCTCCCCTCAGCTAGAAAGCAGTGAAGGAAACCCCACTCGTCTCCACAATACCCATAGTGCGGAGAATGCGATGACACCCCTCAAGAAAACCGAGGGAGTCATCCGAAGCTAGTCCAATGAACTCAGGTGGGTGGTACTTCTTGTACCTCTCAAGTTGGATCTGCTCTGCCTCAGGAACAACTATCCTAGTCTCATGCTGAGATGGGGCTGCAAGGGGCATAAGAATATACTCTGGTACCTGCCCAATATGAACCCTCTTCACAGGAGTACGGGCCGCGGGAGTCTGTGTCCCTCCTCCGACCTGGGATGTAGCTGGAACTATCGGGAGTAGACCTATTTGAGACAGAGTACTGAAGGCACTTAAGAACTGGGCCAATGTCTCCTGGAGGTCTGGAGTAATAGTAGGGACCTTATGTGCTCCTCTGCCTCTGCTCTAGCCGGTGCTCGGGCTGCACCGCGTGCTCGTCCTCTGCCCCGGCCCCTGCCTTTGGTGCTCTAAATGGGGGATCGGGTGCCTGATCATCAGTACGTCCGGTACGGGTACAAACCATCTGCAAGCAAGAATAGAATAGAGTTTAAGAATTTGATGACAGAAACTAGCACAATAAGGAATTCCAAAGAATTTGATTGATCTTAACAGTTACATAGCCTCCCGAAGATAGATACAGACGTCTCCGTACCGATCCGTGAGACACTAATAAACTGTCTTATGACTTGTGACTCCTATTAACCTAGACGCTCTGATACCAACTTTTCACGACCCATTTTACCCTCCGAAAGTTATCGTGATGGAACCTAGTCTCTATGACTAGGTAAGCCTAACATTTGCGGAAAAATGACAGAATCAATAAAATAAAGACAGAAAAGAACTCAAGTAGATATAACATAGCTGCTCAGCATATACACTTTCACTTCCCAAAACCCGGAATGTCACCATAGTCACAAGCTATGTACTAAATGTAGCTCTATACAATGAAACAATGGAAAATACACAAGTCTTCTATGCCTATACTAGAGTAGAAGGGGACTCGTGAGATTCTACGGACGCGGCATAATTACCTCGCGGTCTCCTGGCTACTGCTAGGACGACTCCTAGCCACGATACTGGGTGTTGGTACCTGGATCTGCACATGGGGAAAACATGCGCAGTAAAGGGCGTGAGTACTCCTCATTCGGTACTCTGTAAGTGCCAAGTCTAACCCCAGTCAAGTAGTGACGAGGTCAGGTTGAGGCCCTACTGAGTTTGTAAAAATAAATCAATATATAATTTACAACAATGGAATACAGATAAGCAATGATAAAAAGGATTAAAGAAGATGGAAATATTTAATAACAGAAAGAGAGCCCTCAGCTCAGCACAACATATATCTCAACAGTAAATGTGCAATGCAGTACACGGGGAAAGCTCCTGGATCTTAGTCTGTAGTCCCAATTTAAATATGCTATGCAGTATAGGGGGAAAGCTCTCGGATATCTGACCGCAGGCTCAATTTAGATATGCATTTCAGTACAGGGGGAAAGATCCCGAATCTCGGTTCGTAGTCCCAATTTAAATATGAAAAGCAGTACAGGGGAAAAGCTCCCGGATCTCGGTCCGTAGTCCCAATTTAAATATCCAAAGTAGAAGTATGTCAATTAGGGCTTAATTAAACAATCCAGGAAAAACAACAGGCAAGAATAGAGTAAAGCTACCTAAGCATGATGTGACTAGTAGCAAATAAGAGGATATCAAGCCAGAACAGGTAGGCATGCTTACTATTAAGCTATCTACTCTATTAAGATGGAAACAGTAATATGTGAATGATAATGAGCAATTTTGTAGGACTAAAAATAGGATTTTAGCAACAATGACCCGTATATGCACTCGTCACCTTGCGTACACGGCATCCACATAAAAAATTCAGTATAAGAATACCTAAGGGAAAGTCTCCAACACAGAATTAGGCAAGCCACTTACCTTGACTGCGCTAATCAACTCAATACCACGCTCTTTCCACGAGTATCTGACTCCGGGTGGCCCAAATCTATTCAAATCGATTGAATGGTGTAAATATCACTTCAAGGGACAAAATAGCTAATTATTTATAAGCTAATACGCGAAATTAGGAAATTCGCACAAAAACTCCCCCGGGCCCACGTCTCGGAATCGGGTAAAATTTATATTTCCCGAACACCCATTCGCTCATGAACCCACTCGAACAAGAATCAACAAAATCCGACGTCTAAATCCTCAGATTTCTACTTGGGAAAATTTCATCCCAGTTTCATGTTTTTTCATCCAATTTCATTGATTAGATTGAGAAAAATGATAGAGATTATCGATAGATAAAGGGATTAAGGTTAGAAAACACTACCTATGATTCTCCTCTTCAAATCCCACTAAAAATCGCCAAGTTCCGAGCTCACAATCGATTTTGGAATTATGAAAATTCAAACCCGCGGATTTTTGGTATAAACTGCCCAGATATTTTGCACCTGCGACACTGGGATCGCACCTGCGGTGCCGCACCTACGGAAACCCAATCGCAGGTGCAGAAGTTCTTTAAGTGGCCTGGGGTCGCACCTGCGGCACCCTTTTTGCACCTGCGTGACCACACCTACGGAAACACCCTCGCAGGTGCGGAAATTTATTTAATGGCCTGGGGTCGCACCTGCAGCACCCCCTCCGCACCTGCGTGTCCGGTGTAGAATTAGGCTTGAATTGGCGAAAGTTAGTTTTTGGTGACTACCGGTCGGCAGTGGAAAATAGGCTATCAGGGTTGGAATGGAATTCCAGAAATTGGAACAGGTTCGTAATGTCATTTTTGATATGTCTGCAAAATTTCAGGTCAATCAGAGTTGTTTTGGATAGTTTCGACATCGTTGGTGGATTTTAGAAATTTCAAAGTTCTTAGGCTTGAATCCGATGTAAATTTGGTGTTTTGATGTTAGTTTTGGTGTTTTGAGAGTGCAACTAAGTTTGAATGATAATATGGGATATGTTGGTAGACTTGGTTGGGGTCCCGAGGGGCTCGGGATTGATTTCGGTTGGTTAACGGGCATTTTTGGACTTAGAGAATTGTTGGTTTTCTTGTTTTTGTGCAGGAGGGATCTGTGAATCGCGATCGCATGGCAAGGGCTGCGATCATGTAGAACACTCTGAGGGCCAGGAAAATTTTGTGCATCGCGATCGCGTGAATCGTGGTGCAATCGCGTAGTTTTGGAAGAAGGTGAAATGCGATCGCGTGAGCTAGGTCGCGATCGCGTAGATCTAACCTGGCGCGTGGGGGTGAGGTTAATTGGTCTTCGCAATCGCGTGCGTCTGATTGTGATCGCGTGGGGTTGAGATGCTGTGAAGCACGGTCACGTGGCTTATGCCGCGATTGCAATGAGTAAAGTGGGAACCAGGGAATTTTGTTCTTCACGATCGCGTGAGGACTTCCGCGATCGCAGTGAAGAAATCACTGGGCAGTATATAATTAAACCCTCCGCGACCTAAACCCTTTTTACACCATTTTTGTACGGACAGAGAGCTTTGGGGGCTATTTTTGAAGAGGGAAACACTATTGTTCTTTATAGAGGTAAGTGTTTTGATCATTAAAACTCGTTTATGGGGGATTATAGAACATAATATCAGTGTTAAATTCGCGAAAATCAGTAGAAAAAGGTGGGTTTAAGACTTGAGATTATGAGACATTTAGAGATTGATTTGAGAGGTCAAACGAACTCCGATTTTAGTGTTCTTTATATCTACGGACTCGTGAGATGATGAAGAATGGTTTTTCTGAGTTTTGGGATGCAGGCCCGGGGGTCGGGTTTTGAGCTAAAATTGGTGCTTTTCAATTGGAATTCATTCCTTAAGCATAAATTGATGATAAAAATCTGAACTTGGTAGATTTGGAGCACTCAGAGGCCGGATTTAGAGGCAAAGGCACTACGGAATAGTATTTTAGCCAGTTTTGAGGTAAGTAACGTTTCCAAACTTGATTCTGAGGGTTCGAAACCCCGAGCTAAATGATTTATTTCTATTGTTGAGGCGACGCACATGCCAAGCGATGGGCGTGCGGGCGTGCACCGAGTATTTGTGGCCTGGCTTATCCCATGGCACCGCTTAGTAATTATTCCCTGATGATATATGTGCTTCTGTTAATGTGGTAATTGAGAACCTGTTAGAAATCATATTAAGTATAAATACTAGGCTTCACGCCAAAAATGCTGAGACCCGATGGTCGTATATTACTGTCTCATTTTGTGATTGTTTGATTCCATATACTCAGTCCTGTTATAGCATACCATTTCATATCTTAGTCTAGTATTGTTAATTATATGCATACTTATCATTGTGTCGGGCTGATGGTGGCATCTGTGATCCATGTGAGTGAGACTGAAGAGTAATGACTGAGTGAGGCCGAGAGCCTGTTATGAGATCGGACCGCACACCGCAGTGATATTAAATCATGCCTTTGTCGGCTTGATATGGCGCTTGGGACACTAGGGCCCCTCCGTAGTCTTTACACCCCCAGTGAGCGCATTGATGATGAGGGATGGATCTTCCCTGGGCATGGATCTTGTCCGAAGCTGATGTTATGTGAGGGATGGATCTTCCCTGGGCATGGATCTTGTCTGAAGCAGATGTTATGTAAGGGATGGATCTTCCCTGGATATGGATATTGTCCGAGTGTTGCATTCCAGAGATGGATCTTCTCCGTGGGGGCTGGACTGGCCTTTTTCCTCAGTACGGAGTGACTACGGTCACCGGTGTTTATGCATATTCCGGGATGGAACTTCCCTGGGCCTGAGAGCCATATATAGTACTGAGTGGACTTCTGTGGGAGAGTTGTGAGCACTATGTGCATTTTCACACTGTGGCATGTTGGCATGTAGAACATATGGAGGTATATCTAGCATATTTTGTTGTTATTTTCTGATAAACTGTGAACATGCCTAAATTTTGTACGTTGATGATTTAATTATTGAGGTTTAGACTGTCACTACCTCTCAGCCCATAGTTTGGGTTCGTTACTTCTGAGTTGGTGTACTCACGTTACCCCCTGCACCTTGTGTGCAGACCTAGGTACACCGGGACCCGGTAGTGGATATTGAGCAGCTGTCAGAGTTTTCATTGGAGTTGTCGAGGTAGCAGCTGGCGATCGCGACCTCGTCTTCTCTTTCTTATTCCACCTGTTGCACTTATTTTGAGACTATGTTGTCTATTTCTTCATTCTTTATTTTTTTTATAGCAGCTCATGACTGAGTGACACTGGATCCGGGGTTGGAGGTTTAAATTTAGCTTTTCAAATATTGTTTTTAAAACTTCAGATTCTTAGTATTATTAATAATTCGGTTAAAATCGTATTTTTACTGGAAATTGAATTTAGCTTAGTTAAAAAGGGAGGCTTGGCTCGTTCCACGATAGGTGCCATCACAACTCCGAAATTGGGTCGTGACATATATGCTTCACAATATTTTCATTGGCTATTCACATAATTTTTCAATAATAGTCTATATGTTATGCATCATTATATTTTTCCACATTATTCATGCCAAATATTATTTCTATAATGTTAAGTTATTATTTTTAAAAGCATCTTACTACTTAAATAATATTTTATTATTTGTTAATTACTTTTTATAATTTATTTTTAATGAAGTTCATGTATTTTAGATTATAGCCCAATATAAGGCTAATTTTCGAACCAATTAAGATCCAAACGAACAAGCCCATCCCCTATTGACCCCCAAAAGACCAAAACCGAACCACCCAGCAGGTCTGCCCCATCAGCGACCCTCTTTACCCGACCCTAGAACCCTTTAATATCGGCCGTTGATCTCAAATGATCAACGGCCCATAATAAACCCCCCACTCTCCTTATATCCTTCCCTCCTAAACACTAGAGACATTTACCCTAAACAGTCACCCCCAAATCCTCCTCTTCTCTCTTCTGTGAATCCCTAATAGCCGCCTCACCAATCTCTCTCCGATTGCGACAGGGAAATGGAATCATCTCTTGATTCAGTTACCTTACTTGTAACACCTTTATATTATCAACACATCTGTTGAATTACTTGAGTACTTGTTCGGTTTTTGCAAGTGTGACTTTCTGAGATCGGGATAGATCGACTTTGATCCTAGAGAGTTGGACAGTATTTCGTCCATATACATGAAGAGAGGCTAGATTCCTCACACCGATTGGTCGATTTCAAACGTCAATCCCCAACTAGGGTTCGGGATTCGATTTCTTATCGGTTGCTTTATTGATTGCATGAATATTTTTCTTTTCCTTGATTCTTTCCTTATTTACTCGTCTGATTTAACTACTATATAAACCCCTCCCCTAAATCCCCTTTAACGGACTTTAATCATTGTTATTCTCTCTCTTCTACTCATTCTACTATTTTAAAATTTGAGACCTTGGCCGGCTGAAAGTCAAGGAACCGAAATTCAATTGTTTTTCCTTTATCACTGTGAGCATTGCCCCGGGTTCATTCGAAACCTTTGGGAACTCTGACGCACTGAGATTCTGGGATTCCTGTTGCTTATTGCTAGTTGATTTGTTGTAAACTTAATTTCCTGGTTTGTTTAGTTTGCAACTGGTGAGTACCTTGACTCTTGCAATTCTATCCTTAGTTGTGGTCATGACCAGAATACCATGCTTACTCAAATTTTCTATACCTATATGATTACAATATGTTCTTACATTTGTTTTTAATCTTATCTGCCTTGAAGTTAGCCTATAGTCCTATACTCTCTAGCATCTAAACTTGCCTAAATCCTATACTTGGACGTTTTCCCACTATGTATATTTTTAACATCTCGAACCTATTCAATCTACTGTGTTTATGCACACATGAGTTTCCTATGTATGGTTCTTGCCCATGTTCATGCATTTCTATGAATTATCGTATTAAAACTGTTAGGATACTTATTCATTCCCAGAATTAGCTCGACTGAATTTCCCTATGCTACTTGGTCATGACTGTATGAATTCTGAACTCTTCAGACAAGCATGCTACTCTACCATTTGTTAACCCCCAATCCTGATTATAGTTGTTTGCTTTACTACCATCATGTTCTGTAGAATCATGCCTGCTAATGCTAGGATTACTCAGGTTTAATGCCTGGGGAATCTTTGATGTTCAAAACTGAACTTGCTATATGTAGTCAATTCGTATTAAGTACTTGTTTATTGACTAGTTCTGGTATTGAGTTTATGATACTATTGACCCTAAGCTTCAGTAATAGGTTTCCTTAGTAGCACTTCTACTTGTCCTGGATTAGTCTACAACTCTTAGTTACGTCCTGCCTTGAATCCTTATGTTCTTCTTGGGAAGGCTATTGTGGTATCTACCCCAAATGGGAGTCTCTCGAGCATGTCATTGTCACTTGTTAATCTCCTAAGAACTAATCCATGTCCATAACTCTCATGCTTAGTTTCTTGCTTTGTGGATTCATGTCACCTATAACTAATCTGGTGCATCTTAAGAAATCTATGGTTTGCACTTGTTTGTTAGTTTGAAAGCCTTACATATGTGCTTATTATAAGGTCTTTGTACACGTGTGTCCTCCCACCTGTTAGACGTCACCCCTAAGGTGACACTTAGAAAATTATTTTTTGATGATTATAATAATAGGAATCCATGTGTCTTTGCCTGAGCTCTGAGCTATTTGAATGACATATTTTATGCCCCATGCTCCTATTTTTTTGTTAATGGGTGAGCAAGACAATTGTTTTCATGTATGGGGCATGGCTTATTGGGTCGTGTGTGTTACTGGATCTGAGCATTGGTCATACAAGCTTGTGAGCCTGGGCATTGGGCCTGTTAAATATGAAAGAGTACGGTTGATGAAGGTCCAGAAGGGCACTGCTAGGTTATTTTGTACTTGTGTTGGACCTATAATTGTTGTATTTGGGCCTGTAATAGCCCTATTAAATTTGTATTTGTTTATTTATTCTAATTGGGACTGTAATAATTTGTAACAAACAATTGGGGTGTTAATGAAATTGGTATCCTATTTTTGCATAAAAGGATAGAAAATATGCCTATAGAGTCCACATACTTTGTTTGTTATTTTTGTTTGACATGCTCTATTTCTACACATTCATAGAAAGCATGCCAATAGAAAATCACACCCTTAAGTTTCCTAATGCATATACAATATTTAAAAGCATGATTGTTTGACTAAATACTTTACCTGCTCTCTTGTCTACTTCTATATGATTATTAGATTGCATGTCTATAGGGTTGTAATAATACATACTTTATTAATTTTCATCTAGATACCATGATTATAGGGTCTTAACTAATTTATTAATCAGTTGCTTCTGTTGTTTTATTATACTGCTACCTAGATAGCATGCCTATAAGATAACTATGACTAAATAAGTTCAAATACCAACCATTAGAAATTGGGCCTATAGGTTTTATCACACCTGGATTTATAAATTGGTTAATTTAGAAAAGCAACATTGCCTTTATAAGATTTGAAATCAGAATCATATGGAAATCATGCCTACAGGACTGCATCACTCGTCTAAGACACCTATCTATAAATCAATGCTAATAATCCTGAGTCTGCAAATTGTATATTGTCTCTTCTCTTGATCCATTTAAAACATTGACGATGCATGTACAATAATGGATTCACATAAAAACCATGCTTGTAGGACTTATGCGTTTGCAATTGTCTATTGCCTAATTGTCCGCGTGCATTTGTTGTTTATGTGTGGAGGTTAACTTGAGCCTTTGATTGTATTTATGTGTAGTCCTATATGTTTTGAATGCGCACTAGTTTTATCAATTTAAGCATCTTAAGTGAAGTCTAGAAACATTCAAATAGAGGTCCAAAGCCTCTTGGGCCATAGGTATGGGACGGGTAATGCACGTATAGGGTACGACCTAGAATTGAATTAGAGTGCTTCTAGGTAAAAAGTTTCAACATAGTAAATGGGTAGCATGAGATGATAGTTTGTGTCCGCTGAATAATATGAGCAACCCCCGCCTTAAGGGAGTTGTGAAGTATTATTTATGTTGCACGGGATGATTCTTTAGGCTAAAAAACTTAGGATCCCCTCCCCTCTCTCTACATACTTATTCAGCGTAGCTATTAAGAGTTGTGCTGGTTCTCACACGTTTCACAAGTCCGTTAAACTTCTAATTTCCTTCCTATTTATTTTATCACCTAGCTTAAATTCACATATTCTAAAGTTCGGTCGGGATCCACAGTTGTGGACCTCGAAGAGTGCCTAACACCTGCTCTTCGAGGTAATTTAAGCTCTTACCCGATCTTTGGTGGTGTTGGCTAGTCAAACAGATTTATTTGCAAATGGATGCTCTAACACACCTTAAAAATCGTTAGGTGGTGACTCTTCTATTTTAATACCTTCTTTTAAAAGAGTTATCACACATCGAATCCTACTTTCGCGATAAAATGGGGTATGACACTGATAAGCAGATAAAATCTTAAACATTTGCTAGAGAACCATCATAAGGAACTCAATAGAGTTAAGGAGTTGGTTAAAGTTAAGAAATGGAAACTTGAGCCCCGGTATTCAAAAATGGATGGCAAAGTAGTATCGTAAAATGGATGAAACTGGGATGAATATTATTTTCTCCATAGAGCAAACTTGTAAGAAATAATAGTTGTCCACTTGGGATCTTCGGGAACTCCAAATTCACGAGTGAAAGTGGGGGTATTAATTGTTATAAGATGGATGAATTTAGGAAAAATATCGTATTAGTATTTGTAAGGAACAAAAGAACATTCCAGAATAATTTTAACAATTATAGGACATCAAGAGTCCTAAGTGGAAAAAAATAATGCCTGGAAACAAGAATCATCAAAGGCAAAAAATTTATTTGAAAGTATTATTTATGAAAAAAATTCTAAGGCTACGAGTCGGAATGAACAAGTTTCGCAGATACCAAGTGGGCAATATAACTTTGATATAATAAACTATGAGATATTGCCTTGAGCAAGCTAAGAAATTAAGGGATCATGAAAACTAGTTATTCTTTATATCAAAAAAATAAATTTTATTAAGGAAGTCCAATCAGAGAGAGATTTTTATTTTATTTGAAGATACTTTTCAGGTACAACTTGAGGTATGCATGACGAAAGAAAATGCAGGCATATATATAGTGATATGGGAGTTATGTATAGCATTTATTATTGATAGTGAATGGTATTCATATATGTTACAAGTTAAAAAATTTAAATATTTACATTTGATGCACTTATGGTATATGTACGGCCGAGTGGGGTCAATATGGTACATTATATTGTGTATTGTTGGTTGTTGAGCGATATTGTTATTGGTGCCTGTGTCAGGGCTTGTTCTGGACAAGTTAAAGTTTTTGAATAGTCCTAGTTATAGGGGAAACGCTGCCAAATTTTTTGTGAATTTGTATAGATAGCCAAATTTTGAGGGTCATAAGTAAGTTGAGATTTTGGAACGGAAGTGTAATACCCATGTAGTCATAAGTTCCTATGTATAATGGTTGGAGATAAAAGGATGGTAACTCTATGCTTAGAAGTGACTTGTAAAACATTCGAGGACGAGTGGGAGAGAATGTAGCACCCGGGAAAATTTTGAAGTACTTAAACGCTATTAAGAAAGTTGATGTGTGCTAATTATATTATTTTGTTTGCAGACGAGTACTATTAATGTGATGAATATTAATTAGATATGATAATAAGTTTATGAGTCATAGGCATATTATAAGTGATGTGGGGTCTAAGGAGAGCCCTAAGTCTAAGTCATGTTGGAAATTACATGATAGACTAAAGTTCCAAATGAGTGCGCACAAGACCTAATTTTTGACGAGAATATCTACAAATATATAAGAATTTATGTGACGCAACACCTATCAAATAAAATATCTTCGGGTCTACTTTCTAACTTATCAAATTGTTTGTCATTTGGACACTCCTACAAGAAGTTATGATCAAATTATCAAAGCCTGGCAGTGAAGTACTTCCATAACATCCGGGTCCGCGTCTGGGCTTCGAAGAGGAGTGAAGTGGGGATGCGAAGCATCTAAGGCCGCATATGAAACCCAAAAATTTGGGCCCATAAGTACAAGGTCGGGTGAGAGGGTATTTGGAGCTAGGATTTGGTGCTTTCACGGTGGATTCGACCTTTGGGACAACTTAAGAATACAAGGTGAGTTTTTATGGATATTTTAAGTTAATAACATCCTATTAATACTAGTATTAACATTATTCAATTTTTGAAATCCCTAAAAATCTTTAAGTTGTTCAAGAACACAAAATTTTCCAAACATTGGATTTTGAAGGAAAGCTTCAAGAAGGAAATCATAATGCTTCAAACTTATTTGTTATGAGTCGGTGAGAGTAGTTATAATATTTGTTGCAATTTGTTATGGTTGGATAATTGAATTCACAAATCCCAGTTCATTGCATGAATAGTGTTTTTGAGAAAATGGGGAAGATGAAGAGTGTTCTTAGAAATGAAATTAAAGGATACGATGAACCTATGAAATCATTCTCTGACAAAATTGAAAGTGTTCAACTAAGTAAGCACCAAATTGAATATTTTGGAAATGTTGGTTAATGAAGACGATGAGTAGTAATTTAGCGGTATTGGAGAATTAATGTAGTATCGTTTATGACTTCAAATGGGTATTAATTGATAAGAGTGGAGTTGAATATGCTAGTGAGTGAATTCTATTCGGAATTTGGAGTCTTGTAGTCAATTTATGAGCCATAATTGGATATTGGTCAATATTTCAGGTCACATTTTTATGTAATTGGGATATCAACTTATTGGTGATGCTTGAGAATTTTAATCAAGGTTGGAACGATGGAAGAGGACGAGGACTGAAAGCGTGTGAATATTAATAAAGAAAAAGTGTGGTAAGTTGATTAAAACTTACTCTTCTTGAGGGATTTTCTCTAAAAGCATGTTTCGAGTTAATGATTAAGTTATTTTCAAATGTGCTTTCGTGATTGTGGGGACAAACAAGTATGGATGTATCCATTTACTAAAATATTACGTTGCATATGTAATGTTATGTTGTTTTATAAAATTTTATTTTAAATCGTGTTGGCAAAATGACACTCAAGGTAAATGTTATAAGTTTTTGTCAAAACTTACGTATTAATAAGCATGTACATATATGGGTGCTAAAAATAAGTTTTCATGAAAAGTATTTCTTTTAGAAATTGATAAATAGAATAACACTTGTGGTATCTTTCGAAGATTGATACTAAACTGCTAAAGGCTTTAACATATAAAAGGTTATTTATTTAAATTTTTTTCAAATGGCTTAGATTTTGAGGCTACTATCCTATGAATATATTTTTGAAGTATCAAATGTTTTGGGAGTTACTTGTGTTTACCGAGATTGACTTCGAATATATTTTGTTCGACGTCAAGAAACTACATGTGTCGGTGTAGACGTAGATGACACTTTGTGGTATAGACTACGGCAGAGTGCTCTCCCTCGAGAGGTTACTATTTTGTGTTATTATTATCATGGTTGAGTCGATTCATACGGCACTCGATGAGACGACCTGAGAAAGTAAGGTATATGATACTTTCCATTAGGTACATAACCTAGTTGACCTTCTTATGTCGGTGATGGTATAGTACTCCTAGTGAAAGGTAAGGATGATGTTCCTATATTTAGGCGTAAAGAGCCGAAAGTGATTTCAATGACTTAAAGCAAATGAAATATTTTTTTATAATTTTATCCAAAATCTTGGATTGATATAAATATTTTAAAAGTATATATTGTGGGTTATGTTTTACTTTTCTTTTATTTAAAATGACAAGGATCATGAATTGATAAAGTTTCTTATCATTTTATATCAAAATTTGATGCTTTTGTTTTATAAATTTTGTCCCAAGAATTTGAGTTAGCGAGAGTCTATGACACATATTGAGTACCGTTGTAGTGTACTCAGCCCGGAGGGGGCCCCGCTTGCTTTACATGTTCAGGATGAGGTATGATACGTGGCATGCGGTCAGGGCTAGGATGACTCTCTCCCTGAGGTATATGGTGAGGCACCACTCCTATTATATGGTAGCTATCATGTTGTTTTCTTAATTTATGCTAGTCGAGATTTAGCCCAAGTGTTTAATTCGATTCGTTCCATAGTTGTGAAAGGTTGTAGTAACGGGGTTGTACACGACATACATGAAAACATATTTATTTTACTTAGTCTCATTATTATTATCATGAAAGGCGTCATGTGTGATTTTGAATTGGAAAATACTTTACCATTTAACTTGAAAATGTATATGATTTTCAAGGAGCTTCCGCGGTTAAATTGGTTTTAATGCATATGATTTAGGTGCATCATATGGTTTGGTTCGCTCGGGTCGGGTAGTGTATCGGGTGTCGATCACGTGGTTTTGGGTCGTGACAAATAAGTAGTCAAAATTCTCACTTATTATGGAGCACCAAAATACCAAATCTTACACCCAAATAGTATTTGGTTTAAAAATTGGCGCATGGTTGGAGATGGTCTAAGGACGTAGGTAAGTAATTTTTATTAAAGTGAAATTAAATATTTTAACATTATTAATATAGTTTTAATTGACAGATATGACTAAACGCTTACTAATATGTTTGTAAGTTACCAATTCATGCTTGTTAGAAAAATCACGTAAGTATATAAAATACTCATTTTGTTAATATGTAGATAATGTATTTTTAAGAACATAAAAATAGGTAGGGTGCTAACATATTACCTTCATGTAATATGTTAGCAAGACTCATTATATATATATATATATATATA
The DNA here is from genome assembly GCA_005239505.1 of Nicotiana paniculata. Classification (NCBI taxonomy): domain Eukaryota; kingdom Viridiplantae; phylum Streptophyta; class Magnoliopsida; order Solanales; family Solanaceae; genus Nicotiana; species Nicotiana paniculata. Next base: position 8,830 of record ML367304.1, on the reverse strand, counting down.
TATATATATATATATATATATATATATATATATATATATATATATATATATATATATATATATATATATATATATATATATATATATATATAAATACTACATACGGTTAAAACTGGGCCCACCCGATTTTACTGTTTGATCGGGACTGATAATTTGCATTGGAGGACAGTTTCATAATGGAACAAACCAAGACACGAGGGTAAGATACCAAGTGCGGAATCAAGGTACCTGTCATGATCGAGGCTAGTAGCAATCGGAGCCAAACGAGACAGACATCGAGAATGATCGGAGACAACACAATAACGGAAAGGCAAGATATCTGTGATTGATCGAAGATCATGGCGTGAATCTCGGAACGGATCAAATTAGAAACGCTTAATCAGCTAATCATGGGATTTCCTTCTGAGATTAGAGTTGTACCGTAAATAGAATTCCTCTACTATATAAAGAGGAGTTATAATCATTTGTAAGACATCATTATTCACAGAAATCAAAACAATATAATTCTTTCTTTCTCGCTTACATTATTGTTCATCAGCTTGTTCTATTTTCTAATTGTTCTTGAACCTATTAGTTCGAGAGTACTTCAACTCGAGGGTTGAGTTCTGTTAGAACACTGGTTTGCTTTACTTATAATTTAATTCTGTCATTTACCTTCGTATTTATCAATTGGTGTTGAGTGAAATCACATATCCTGTAAACCACAATATAAATTTAATTGTTATCGAATTTTAAGGGTAAATAATTTGGCGCCCACCGTGGGGCTAAGGATAATAGTGATTGCTTAATACTGATTCTGATAACGCACACTGCTTTATGCTTGTTCTTGTAAGTATTTTTGTTTTCAGGATAAAACATGTCAAACTCACAAACAACACCCGCATATAGTGACAACGGCCTCGGATTTCATGGGAAAACGATAATATGGCCGCCCCAGGGGTCGAGGTTCCTCAGACTGATCTCGAGGGAGAGACAATAGCCAATCCCGTCGATGTTAGTTCACATATCGCTCTAAATGAAAATTTGGGCGCTGATCCCGAAGGAAGCATATGCAGGGAAGGTAGATCTAGTGGTCGAGGTACGCAAGGCGGAGGAAATGGTGGAGTCAACCTCCAATTGATATTCAAAATGTTACAGGCTCAACAAGCCGCTATAGCTCAACTACAAAACTAGCATCGAACGTCGAGCGGGGTCGAACCTGAAGTCGTCCACAAGATCAAGCTAGTGCCGGAAAGATCGAATGCCAACGAATCGGGACTGACCCCGCTATTATGAAGATGCTCGAGGAGCTCACTAAACGAATTGAACCGGGAGAAAATAAAATCGAGTCAAACGATAAGAAAGTAGAGACAAACAATTCCCGGGTTGACCGAATACCAGGGGCACCACTGATTTTAAAAGGTATGGACTCAAAGAAGTTTGTGCAGAAGCCGTTCCCCCCCCCCCCCAGTGCGGCTCCAAATCCCATTCAAAAGAAATTCTGCATGCTGGAAATCCCTAAGTAAAAATGGGACTACCGATCCTAATGAGCATGTCACCTCCTATACATACACCATAAAAGGAAATAANCCCCCCCCCCCAAGTGCGGCTCCAAATCCCATTCAAAAGAAATTCTGCATGCTGGAAATCCCTAAGTAAAAATGGGACTACCGATCCTAATGAGCATGTCACCTCCTATACATACACCATAAAAGGAAATAATTTAGAAGATGATGAGATTGAATCTGTTCTACTGAAGAAATTTGGAGAAACTCTATCGAAGGGATCAATGATTTGGTATCACAATCTACCAAATAATTCTATCGATTCCTTCGACATGCTTGCGGACTCTTTCATAAAGGCACATGACGGGGTTGTCGCGACCCAAACCGATGGGCCGCGATGGGCACCCGGTACCTTACTAGACCGAGTACCAACGTAACGTATCTTTCTTATTCATCATATACGCATGACATACGAGCCTAATAGGCCAACATAATCATTTATAAACTCAAAATATAGGCCGACAAGGCCGTACAATCTTTCACGTACACGACATATGTCTACAAGCCTCTAAGAGTACATAAATATCGTAAAGGTCAGGACAGAGTCCCGCCATTCCAAACAATACACGTCTAAATCATACTAACCAAACAAGCAACTCCGAAGCAAATGGAGTGCACCAACATCTTCCGCTGAGCTGAAGGCCTACTTGGAGGGCTCTCGACCTGTCTATCGGGACCTGCGGGCATGAAACGCAGCGTCCCCAAGAAAAAAACGACATCAGTACGAATAATGTACCGAGTATGTAAGGCACATAAATAAATACATAAGAGACATGGATGACATATAGAGTACATGACTCAACCTGTAAGTCTGAATAACTTTGTAAATCATAAATTACTTTTAGCTTCATGCATATGCGTATGAATGTCATGTCGTGCATAGGTACATTTTCCATAACATCATCAGCCTCTGAGGGCATCCCATCATATCATATCGGCCATTGTAGTCAAAATCATCATCGTATACCAGCTGATCAGGTGGTGGTGCGTATATAACGTCATAACCTTTCTCATATCCCATATATATATATATATATATATATATATATATATACATACATATATACATGTATATAATGCCGTTTAAATATACATACATATATACGCGTATATAATATTGTTTGAACCATATTTCAGCCATTGTGGGCAACATCATCATCATATACTAGCTGATTAGGTGGTGGTGTGTATATAACGCCGTAACCTTTTCCCGTATCCCATATACATATATTTACACATATATGCGTATATAACATCATCTGGTCATGGGTCAATGTGCATATGTAAATGCATGAAATGCATATGAAATACGTCAATAAAATCTCTCTGTACGTCATAAGGCCATTATGCCTCTGATTAATATCATGAAATAAACTTTACCAACATATGTATTTTCGAGACCCATGAAGAGAAGATAATAATAATTCTCATGGAGAATCAAGAATATAGACACCCCTACTATTTCTACGAATAGAGTAATTTATAGAAACTGTGTATTTACTCGTTTCTTCAGTATAATTTGGATCATGTCAAAAAGAAATAAGGGATGGATTTAACATACCTGGAGTATGAAAAAATCCGTATGATGTCTTTGAAAAAGAGGTACACCATATTCCCTTAGAACTGTAAAATTTTACGTTGCTAAATCTTGTTGAAACTTGTAGGGTCTGTTCTTAATGTCTTTGAGAATGAAGCTTGAAAGAGATTATTTATTTAGAGTACATAACGTTTTCCTGATCATGTAATGCCGTAGAAATGAATTGTTGGTTTTAGTTGAAAGACTTTTGAAGTAGATACAGTTTCCTCCTTCTGTAAGGAATCAATATGTTTTGTTGAAAAACTTATGATTAGGCATTTCTTGGAAATGAAAGACATCATAATATTTTGACAACTTAGCAAGGAATGACTAATAGTCATTCCTTTATAACACGGGTAGCTTCCATGTGGGGATGGGGTGGATATTTAATCTTTATCCATTTATTAGGTAATTAGGTAATGTTTCGTTACCCGATAATTAATCAATTACCCGCATAATTTAAAAATTATCTCAAATTACTTAAAATTCTACTTATTTTTAATATACTTCATATATAATTTATACATTATATATATAATATTATCACGGCCATATGGTACCTTGTACGGTACTAGTCCATAATTATCGGGTAGTATCGCTCGACCCGCACTTCATCCCAAATTGGCCATTTTCAACGAAACTCATTTTCTTTAATTCATGTACCCCTTTATCCTTCATAACACTTATTTATCACCATTTATAAATAGCATAAGTATGTTAACGTCAAGATGATATCATCCCCGAGTCTACGTCAATTAACTAAAGACGAAGCTTTTAACGTATGAAAACGCGAGGTGTAACATTCTTCCCCCCTTAGAATCATTCGTACTCGAATGTTCAACTCCTCGTGATCTATATAACTTTGGAAGGGTTTCCCTTGTAACAACACTACTATCAATTCTCTCTGTAGAAGCTTAATAACCCAACGCACACAGGAACACAATTATGAATAACGACCATGGCCTCACACGACCAACGGCAATAGCCAACACAGGAATTTATACATGTATCTTATGGTTATGACGTCTCAGTCAGACGCTTCTGGGAGCGGTAGAATCGGTGCTGAAATTAATTTGTTTTTCATTGCCTGGGAACTCTTTTCGCAAGCATCGGTCCATTAAAACTTGGCTCCCTTCTGAGTTCACTTATATGGGTATTCTAATCCTTCACAATTCATGAAATTCCCCTATTTGAAGGCCCAAACTTCATCCTTTATTAATCACAGTTACGCCTTTATTCCACTACCAGGATAGCATTTCATCTATTCCAAATGTTACTAGTCTTAGATTCCTCTGAGTTCATTCAGGCTATACTGAGCCTTTTTATAATTTAGAGAAACCATCTGCTCTTCTTGTTTTCATAGGCTTAATCCTGAGGACTTATCCATTTTCGTTACCTTCTCACTCGCCCTTTCTTATCCTTACTCTTGTCTTCTAGAACATTGTCGCTTCACCATACAATGGCTTGTGACCTACACAACTCTATTTATATTATTTGTAACCTTTCGACTTGCTTGCAGCACAGATTTCCTTATGTCATTCTGGTACATCAAGCGAGACATCACATCGTCTCTAACGCTTCTTTACTGTCTTAATTAGCCTCCTCGATACCTAGGAACCATAGCTTATGAGATATGCCACTGACTATGCCGCTATCAATCCTGGATATTGAATCCCAGCACTTCTAGCCTTCTATCCAAGGTATGGACTATTCACATATTCTGCCTTTGAATATCTCGTACGTTGTTCACCTTTACCTTACTTACCTTAAAATAACACATCGTATCTTCTATCTCTTTCATGACCTCCCTTCCACATAGGTATAATTCACGTCCATAACTTGAAGCTCTATTGTAATACTCGCACCTCTGGTACATACATAATCTGGTGGGAGCTTCGTACTGACTTCTTATGGGGCTGGTACTTCTTCTAACTGGGTTTCTTGTAGAACCATTATAGATTATGATTGTTGTGTTATTTCTCTTGAACATCTGATATTAAGAGTGATTCTTTCATGTTCTCCAGCACAACTTCTATAATTTTTCTAGGTCCAATAATCAGACTCCTGATTTACTTAGGTGGTGTAATTCTTTAGTTTCCTCTTCCTTCTGATCAGCCTTTACGTAGGCTTAATCTATCTTCTGATCTGTGGATCATGGTATCAGTTATTACTTTAGTCTTTCATGGGCATTATGGAATATCCATGATACAATCTTCCAACAATTCAATCCTTTGTCTATGCCCTGGGCTTAATTCTCTCTTTAAACTTATACCGGAGTCTTCTATGGATGTATGATTGTCAACAGATATACTGCCTGGATAATGCTCCAAAATCTTGCGTATCCATAGTGTACTAACCCTGGATCTTTGATCAAATAATTCTTTCGTTCCATCTTAGCTTTCTTTCAACGTAAGCTATTACTTTTCCTGGCCATTCTGCCCCCTTGTTGTGTCCATACTTAGCTTATCTTAGTGCCCACATTTGCCAGAGTTTTCATACAACTCATATGATCTCGAATATTACTTTTAATTCTTACTTCCTGTTCATTAGCCACGGTAGGTGCCACTTTCCTTTGGAATGCTTACAATGTTGTTGCGAGATTGTTATTATACGACCATTTCCTCTTTAGGTTGTTGTGCTTAGGTTGAAGCCTTCTTTCTTATCTCCTCAGCTAGTCTTTCGTTGTAGTACTTAGGGAGAACCCTTGACTCTCGTAAAGTTGTGAGTTTATTACATACCTTTTTGATGTCCTTACTTGCCTATAATCATCCATAGTTGCTTACTTCCACGCCCTTGTGCTTGTATGGTTGCTTCTGAACTGATATTTTGACTACCTTCCCAATGGCACTTTCTTTTATCCCCGTAACATTCATACGTATCTTTAACTACCCCGACTCTTGTTTGAATATATCTCAAGTATTATAATGATATTCTTGGAGGTTGAACTCTCCATGTTGGGTTCTACTATGTTTATCTCACACGAACTGGTGACTCGTCTATAACCTCCTGCTTAGCCATAACCGGGATCTTCCTGACCAATTACTAACTACTCGTTGGCCCATTCTTATATCAATATTCTTTTTAATCTTTCTTGGGTTATTTCCTTTGTCTTATCTTACGTCTCGCACTGGCTCCTTATTTATTAATAACAGCTCGGGAAAGAACCTTTACTTACTCTCCTTGACGTCATGCTTGCACAATATTTTTGAATTGTAGCGTATTTGTAAGATTTGGATAAGTGCCATCTCATTCCCCTTTCATTTATCACATTCTTCCTTTACCATTCCATAGTCATTAGGACCACTTAATTTCGGCTTAATGCCACATTACTCCATATTCCCCCCCTTTAGGGATGTACTAAAATCTGAAGCCACGAGGATCTACCTATATATATATTTTACCTCTTCATCTTTGGCGTCTTTTATCAACATCAATGATCCTTACTTGCCTTGCAGGAATTCTTCTGTACCAAGGATGAAAAACTCCCTTACTCACGAGGGTGACACTTAGCATAACTGGCATATATAGTCTCTTAAGCTTAACTTTGCTCGCATTTCTTGCTCTAGGGAAGCGTCTCCCTGAATGACTATTCTCTGAATTCATCGTGAACCTTCTTCTGCGGTTCGTCCTATTATTGCCGGAATATGATATGAAATTCTCATGATGCTGACTACTACCAAAGCACTCAGTCCCTAATTCATTTTTAGTTTATCTTGTTTTCCAGTCCATACTGATTTCTGTTACTCCAAGGATTAACTCTCCCCTCTGGTAGTCGCATTGGAGTTACAAACTTATTTCTCAAAATAAGGATATAACCTTATGGCCTATACTCTTTCGTTGTCTTAAAGCCTGTCACCTCTCGTCTCTTCATTCACTTGACTAGACTGTGTAATACTGTCATTTCTTCTTCTTCTTCTTCTTTTTCTACTATCTTTATCCATGTATCATACCTTATTCATAATGCTTCCTTATCTCTCTTCTCATTACTCTGCTAATATTTCTGCATATCCCCTTTCATGTGAAAACTTCAACACGACATTCTTTCGGTTTTAGCTCTCCTTGCTTCATTCATCGGCTCTCTGGGTTGCTCAACATCCTCGCTCTACTAGGGATGAAAGCCACACTTAAGGTAATATTTATCCCATCCAAGATTTCAGTGCCTATCTTCTGAATGCTAGTATTCACATCTAATCGTAATATTCTAGAGTGCACCATCTGGGTGTCTCACAAGAAGATCAATTGGCACATTTGTAATACCCTTCGGAAATGTCAACTGACGCAAATAATTCACCTATCATATCTTCTTATACTACTTCTAATAAACCCCATAGGGCATATCTGGAATGGGTGCGACCAATTGTATATACCTCTGTTACTATTGAATATAACTCAAAAAGCTTACGTTCCTCTGCCTGAATTATAAACACTATTAACCTTTGTTGACTGGGCGCCTCATACCCTTCTTTATCTTGCTTCTTTTGCTTGTTGAAACTTGTATTTATCTTTTTAATCTCTCATTTTCTTTCATCATAAAGGTGGATAGGCATTCTTTCCTTAAGGCTTCTTATCAAGAGGCTTACACATTCCAGTATACACATGATCTGCTGAAGATCTCACATTTACTTTCATAAGCATGATACAAAGTCGAGTTCCTCTAATTCAACACTTCCACGGCTATATCTCTTATCGATCATCTTTCTGAACGTAGGCATTGTCTTATTACGAATAAAAATAGAAGTTCGGGACTTGAATTCTTATAAGTGAGCTCTACCACACGATCTAGAGTAAGAAGAAAGAGTGACAGTATTAAATTACCCTGTAGGCTCCTGCTTATAAGTGTGGTACACGACACACTCATAAACAAGACTCTACTAGACACGCCTTGTAGACTCTCTAGGACAGAACTGCTTTGATACCACTTTTGTCACGACACAAACCGATGGACCGCGACGGGCACCCGGTACCTTACTCGACTGAGTACCAACGTAATGTATCTTTCTTATTACATCATCATATACACGTGACATACAAGCCTAATAGGCCAACATAATCATTTATAAACTCAAAATATAGGTCGGCAAGGCCGTACAATATTTTACGTACACGACATATGTCTACAAGCCTCTAAGAGTACATAAATGTCATAAAGGTCGGGACAGAGTCCCCCATTCCAAACAATACACGTCTAAATCATACTAACAAAACAAGAAACTCCGAAGCAAATGGAGTGCACCAACATCTTCCGCTGAGCTGATAGCCTACTTGAGGGCTCTCGACCTGTCTATCGGGACCTGCGGGCATGAAACAAAGCGTCCCTAAGCAAAAAGGGACGTCAGTATGAATAATGTACCGAGTATGTAAGGCACATAAATAAATACATAAGAGACATGGATGACATATAGAGTACATGACTCAACCTGTAAGTCTGAATAACTTTGTAAATCATAAATTACTTTTAGCGTCATGCATATGCGTACGAATGTTATGTCGTGCATAGGTACATGTTCCATAACATCATCAGCCTCTAAGGGCATCCCATCATATCATATCGGCCACTGTGGGCAAAATCATCATCGTATACCAGCTGATCAGGTGGTGGTGCGTATATAATATCATAACCTTTTCCATATCCCATATACATCTATATACATATATATATATATATATATATATATACATATATATATATATATACATATATATATATATA
>ML367303.1:0-71104 GCA_005239505.1 Nicotiana paniculata | reverse complement strand
TTTCGTACCTGTTTCAGCAATAATACCTCCCGTACCTATTTGGGTAGTAATTTCTTCCATGCACGTTTGAGCGGTGTTACCTTCTTGGGAGATTTCCTTATCTCGTAATTCTTCCACCTCTATTTTCTTGTTGTAGTGTACCACAGAGTTTATATTTCTTGCGGTCTGCTGATCGCCTTTGATTTGTTGAATCCCCCATTCAGAGGGGAGTTTAATTACCTGATGCGACGTGGAGGGTATCACTTTCATGTCGTGGATCCACGGCCTTCCAATGATCACGTTATAAGCCATGTCAGTATCTATGACTTGGAACCTGCCACTTTTGATCACCCCTTCAGCATAAGTGCTAAGCTCAATTTCTCCTTTTGTTATAACCGAGTTATCAAACCCTGATATGGCTCGTGCTTTTGGGATTACTTGATTCCCCAGTAGCATTTCTTCCACGACTCTTTGCAAAATGATATTGACTGAACTGCCTGGATCAATCAACACCTTTTTTACGTTAGTGTTGTTAATAAGAAAATATATTACCAGAGCAACGTTGTGCGGAAGCATTAATTCGCTGATATCTGCATCATCGAAGGTTATATCATCTTCTCCATGAGCCCGTTTCCCATGTGTAATTGTGAACTTTGTGGTTGTTTTGCAAACCACTCTGTTTACTTCTTCACCCCTATGTATTATGTTAACGGTTCGTTTTGGAAAAGGAGGCTTTGGGGGCTCCTTCCTGTTCCTCATATATGCCTATTTACCTGTATCACTAAACAATTCTGTTAAATAGTCTTGTTTTAACAAATTTTCTACTTCACCTTGTAAAAATCTGCAATCTGCAGTTTTGTGCCCATGATCATTGTGAAATTCACACCAGTGATCTGGGTTTCTTCTACTTGGATTTGACCGCATCTCTTTGGGCCACTTAACCTTGTCTTCTATGTTCCTCAATATTGGGACAAGTTCAGTAGTACTTACATTAAAGGTATGATCCCCAATTTGAGTACTACCTCTAGGTCGTTCACCTCGATCTTTTCTAGATCTAGATGAGGATGAGACTACGTCTCTTCCTTGTAGTCTATAGTCCGACCTAGTATTTTTTAACCTGGGGCGGATATTGGGTCCCGAGGGTCCTAATTAAGGATCGTACCTGTTTTTACCTGATCTTCTATCTGATTCAGGACGTTTGGATCTGGAATGATCTTCATCTCTCGAACGAGCAATGGTATCTTCTTCTATTCTGAGTTTAATACTGTACCTGTTATATACACCATTCCATGTTGTAGCGGGGAATTCTCTTAGACTCTCCTTAAGTCGTCTCGTGGCTTCTGAGCTTTTATCGTTCAGGTTGGTTGCAAATGCCATGGCTACCCAATTATCAGGCACCCTGGGTAACTGCATTCTTTCTTGTTGAAACCTGTCTACAAACTCACGGAGTAGTTCCGTGTCTCCTTGTTTTATTTTGAATATGTCTTTCATTCTCTTCTAAACTTTTTGTGCACCAGAGTGTGCTTTTATAAACGAATCTGCAAGCTCAGCAAAAAAGTCAATACAATTTTCAGGGAGAAGAGAATACCAGATTAGGGCCCCTTTGGTAAGTGTTTCCCCAATTTTTTTGACAAAGACTGATTCAGTCTCTTGTTTCGTTAAGTCGTTGCCTTTTACCCCAGTAGTGAAAGCAGTCACATGGTCGCGTGGGTCAGTTGTTCCATCATATTTGGGAACGTCAGGCATTTTAAACTTCTTGGGTATAGGCAAGGGTGCCGCACTTGGCTTCCAAGGTTGTTGAGAATATCTATCAACATCGATGCCTTTGATGATAGGTGGTACTCCAGGAATTTGTTCGATGCGATCGTTCTGCTCCTTCATCTGTTTCTGCATGGTTAGCAGTAAATTTTGTAATTCTGAGTTATTAGATATACCTGGTCTCGTTTCGAGAGATTCATTAGGAGTATCTCCTCTTCCTGAACTTGCCAACCCAGATTGAGGATTTTCCATGGTGATGGTGATATTGGGGGGTGGCGTCGGCGGTGTAGGTAACGCTGCCGGTAATCCTCTCGCAAATTCTTGCAAAGCTTGGCTCACATACTCTGCAATCATTTGCTTTACACGATCTTGTTCCACAGTTTGATCATTATCACCATTGTTGTTATTGGATCTTTCTGGGAATTGTTCCCTCGAACCACGTGGGGTTCCTGAAGGCGATGGAACTGGGGTTCCACTCCTTTGCTGGTTGTTGCCATTGGAGTTTGACATAATTCAGAGGATATCACTTGAAAAGTAAACAAATATTATCAGGTTCCCGGTAACGGAACCAATTTGTTTAACCAAAGAATTAGACCCTTTGACTAAAGCTTATTTTTTAAGATGAATACGGGTTACTGATAATCAAGGTAATGGAGAAAAATGAATAATAGACAATATTGCAGAAATATAGAAAATCGAAGTTGATTGTATTCGAGAATCAGATGCCTTTACAAGCTGTATTCCCCTCCCTTATATATGAGATTCTTATAACGTACAAATCTTGCTATGGTTACTCATTAATGACTAATTATGACATTAATGAGGCGTTACAAAGGATAACGATAATTGGGGTTCGGTAACATAACGTTCGAGTAATCAATTGTGGGTCCTTGAATCTGCCCGTAGCTTTGTCTAGATTCATTCTGTCCGTGCCTCTCTCCTGTTTTGATCAAGTTTAGTTTCCCGTGGCTGATAAGTTCGTGGGTTTACTGAACCGTGCCTCTTTGTACCGTACCTCTTCAAAGAATCACATCGAGCTGTCGCATTTTACTGTGTTCACGTGACTGGCTGAGTTGTCAAAAGCTGGCTTACGTGTGAAACTCTTTTTTACCAATACAATTATGATATTCAAGTCCTATCTGTGAAATTTGGTGAGAATCGGAGTTGATTTAACGTGATTCGGACGTCCGGTGGAGAAATAGTGAAAGTTAAGTGTTCTTGAGAAAAATGATGACTTCTGATGTTAAATTCATAGTTTTAGATGTAATTTTCCTGATTTGATTGCACGAGCAAGTCCGTATGATATTTTTAGACTTGCGTGCATGTTTGGTTTAGATCCCCGAGGGCTCGGGGTGAGTTTCGAGTAGGCTTCGGGATATTTTGAACTTGTAAAATCTGGTGTCATAGCTATGCTGGTGTGCCCGCACCTGCGAGCCTTGAGCCGCAGGTGCGAGCGAAAGCCCGCAGGTGAGACCAAGCCTGGTCTCCCCTACGTCCGTAGGTGCGGATCCTTCTGCGCAGGTGCGCGACCACATTAGCGGTAATGCAATCGCAGGTGCGACCCAAGCTGCCCATCTCTTTTTCTACAGAAGAAGAATTTCTCCCGCACGTGCACAATCGCAGGTGCGACCCAAGCTGCCCAGCTCCTTTTCTACAGAAGCGGAATTTCTCCCGCACGTGCGCAATCGCAGGTGTGACCCAAGCACCGCAGGTGTGGGGATCGGGCAGTGAGTTCATATTAATTAGAACCCCATCCTTTTTCTTCTTATTTTCACAAGGGTAGAAGACCTAGGGCGATTTTCTCAAGGATTTTTCTACCAAAATCATAGGTAAGTGTTTATTAACTATTTTCTTTCAATTACCCAATATTTTTCATCACTTTTCAATCCAAAATCAAGAATTTTCATGGTAAAAATTGAGGGTTTGGGTAGAGTTAGGGAATTTTGAAAAAATGAGATTTTGACCTCGAATTGAGGTCGGATTTCAAAACTGATTGCATCTTTCGGCTCGGAGGTGATGGGTAAACAAAATTTGGTTCGAACCCCCGAATTTGGACCAAGTGGGCTCGGGGTCGGGTTTTAACCTTTTTTTTTTAGAAAGATTAGGAAAATAATAACTTTTCAGTAAAGTTAGTTCCTTTAGCATAAATTGATGATATTAAACTAATTATGATTAGATTCTAGGGGGTTAGAGGCAAATTCGAAAGCAAAAGCGATAATTGAGCAGTGAGTGGCCTGCAAAATTGAGGCAAGTGCTTGGTTTAACCTTGACTTGAGGGAATAGAAATCCCCACTCAAATGCTATGTGAATTCGCATGTGTGTGGTATATAGGTGAGGTGACAAGTATCTATGAACCACCAAATTGTCTGTTAAACATGATCCCTTCCTCGTTTCTAATTATTTACTTCCGAACTTAATTGTTTCATGATCATTGAGGTCTATATGTCTACATCGATTTGTAAATTGTTGTTAAGCATTGCTTCAAGTATTTTGAAAGTGTTGGCTGTTATTTTGGTTTTGTTGTGTTACATAAGGATTCAACTAGTTGCCCGTGTTACAATATGTATATATATTCTGGTTGGCTTCGTTATGAAATGATAATTGATGAAGTTTATGAGTTTTACAACTTCTGTTTACAATTGTTGATATAAAAATATTATGAAAGGCTTGGCCTGAATTGTGAAAGTTTTTATGAATAAACTGATATGATATGTTTGGTGGGAGCGGGTTGCACGCCGCAACAATGAGTGATAAGGGTGAACAGGTAGGATCAGGTTGCACGCCGCAACAGGAGAAATACGGGTGATATATATATAGGGAGGAGCAATAAGGGTGGACAGGTGGGAGCGGGTTGCGTGCTGCAACAAGGAGCGATAAGGGTGAATATTTATGTTTTACTGATTTTCGAAAATAAGGATTTGGAAAACTGTGATTTTATTAAAAAGGTTTTCATACACTGATTTTTACTGTGATTTAAATTGAAACTTGGAAATTTTGAGGAAGTGATTATAGTTGACATCTGAAAAGAGTTATCAGAGTTGTTTCTTTTATTTACTATTGCAAGTTACTGGTTATCGAGTTTATTATTATTGTTTCTTTCTTGCTTTATTATATATATTGTTTACAGGTATGTAGTTAATGCCCCGCCGTAGCCTCGTCACTACTTCGTCGAGGTTAGGCTCGACACTTACTCAGTATATGCGGTCGGTTATACTGATACTACACTCTGCACTCTTTTGTGTAGATCCAGGTACCGGCCAGAGTTAGGAGATCTTAGTAACTGAGCATTTTCGTTCAGAGATACGAGGTAGATCTGCTGGTGTCTGCAGATTCCTGGAGTCTTATCTTTACTTTATAGACGCTGTTTTATTTCGTTCATAACAGACATATATACTTCTTTCAGCCATTATTTGTAGTATTCTTAGAAATTCGTGAATTGTGACACTAGACTCTGGGGTAGTTTTATAGTTATATATTTAGTTCATGGTTTAGTTTAATTATTGATTGTTATAAGTATTTCATGAAGTTATCTAGTGGAAAGTATTAGATTCGTATTTATTTTGAATTGTTCTATTATGTGTAAGTAACTTTAAAGGAAAATGGTTAGTAAATTTCTAACATTGGCTTGCCTAGCAAGTATTGTGTTAGGCGCCATCACGATCCCGTGGTTTGGTAATTTGGATCTTGACAAGTTGGTATCAGAGCACTAGGTTGCATAGGTCTCACAATTCACGAACAATCTTGATAGAGTCTGAGGGATCGGTACGGAGACGTCTGTACTTATCTCATAGAGGCTATGAAGTTAGGAACAAACTCAATTTTTATTTCTACACTATCGTGCGATTCTTGATATCTCAAATACTGATTGAACTCTTCTACTCTCTCGCAGATGGCGAGAACACGTGCTTCTCCTTCTGCTAAACAACAAGCCGATCTTCCAACAGCAACAACTCTACTAGGGGCAGAGGCCGAGGAAGGGGCAGGACTCAGCCCGTTGCTCATACTGCAGCCCCAGCTGCGGAGCCCCAGATTTATATTTATGGGGGGGGGGGGCTTTAGCTCAGACCGTTCCAGCTGGACCAACTCAGGTTCCAGAGGGGTTTATTGCTACCCCGGTACTTTAGGATGCTTTGGTCATATTAGTGGGCCTTATGGAGAGTGTAGCCCAGACTGGCGGACTCCCTGTTGCAGCAACTGTATCCCAGGCTGGAGGAGGGGTCCAGAATCCCTTTACCCACACTCCTAATCAGACTACTCCTCAGGTTTAGACCCCAGCAGCCAATCCAGTTGGGGTAATTCAGCCAGTTTCTCCAGCGCCGCCGTTGATGGGGAAGCTATGTCCATCGATGCCTTGTGGAGATTGGACAGGTTCATCAAGATTTTTCCTGTTCACTTCAGTGGTGCTACTTCAGAGGATCCTCAGGAATATCTGGACAGCTGTCATGAGGTTCTTCGTAATATGGGTATTTTGGAGACCAATAGGGTCGATTGGTTCCGCCAAGAAATGGTGGAGGGATTATTTGTTGACTAGACCAGTTGGGTCGCCTGCTCTGACTTGGGATTAATTTTCTCACCTCTTTCTAGAGAAATTTTTGCCTATCACTACCAGAGAAGAGAAGCGTCGTCAGTTTGAGCGTCTTCAGCAGGGCAGCATGACAGTTACCCAACGAGAATCGTTTTGTGGATTTGGCTCGGCATGCTATTCTTTTGTTGCCTACTGAGAGAGAAAGGGTTAGGAGATTTATTGAGGGTCTTGCCCACCCCATCAAGTTGCAGATGGATAAGGAGACAGGGACTGAGATTTCATTTCAGGATGCGGCTAATGTGGCCACGACATTTTAGACGGTTCTCGGTATGGGAGGTCAGGGGTCAGACAAGAGACCTCGCCATTCCCGTAGATTCAGTGGTGCCTCGTCTGGAGGCGGAGATACTCAGGATAGAGGCCATTCTTCCAGTTCATTTAATTCAACACTTCATACGTCCCATGGTGCTTCAGGTGGTCGTGGCTTTTACTTGCGTTATTCTGATCAGTCAGCCCCTATCAGAGCATCTCCTCTTCAGAGTTATTATCGTGGTCAGCCGGTTCGTCAGGGTCAGCCTCAGTATCGGGATGGTTGTTATGAGTGTGATGAGTATGGACACATTCGGAGATCTTGTCCGAAATTTTTGGGTAATCAACCTCAGTACCAGAATTCTCGTACTACAGTTCCGGCACCAGCTGCATCACCACCTGCCCAGCCAGCCAGGGGTAGGGGTCAGGTAGTCAGAGGTAGAGGTCAGAATGTTAGGGGTGGAGGTTAGCATGCTAGAGGTGGAGGCCATCCCGTTAGAGGTGGTGGGCAGCCCGTTAGAGGTGGAGGACTACCTGTAAGAGGCCCTCCCAATGACGCAGTTCAGGGTGGTGGGCCCTAGCCCCGATTATATGCATTTCCAGCCAGACTCGAGGCGGAGTCCTCCGATACAGTTACCACAGGTACCATTTCAGTTTGTAATAAAGCTGCTTCAGTTTTGTTTGATCCGGTGTCTACTTATTCTTATATGTCATCCTATTTTTCTTCGTATTTGGTTGTGCCCCGCGATTCCTTGAGTTTCCCTGTTTATGTGTCTACGCCGGTGGGGGATGCTATTGTTGTATATTGTGTATATCGTTCGTGCTGCGTAGTCATTATTGAGGGTCTTGAAACTATTGTGGACCTTTTGCTTCTTGAAATGGTCAATTTTGATGTCATATTGGGCATGGATTGGTTGTCACCTTATTATGCCATCTTGGATTGTCATGCCAAGACAGTTACTTTAGCTTTGCCGGGATTGCCTCGGTTAGAATTGAAAGGGACTCCTGGTCATTCTCCCAGTAGAGTGATTTCTTATGCCAAGGCTCGTCGCATGGTTGAGAAAGGATGTTTGGCTTATATCCGTGATTCTGATGCCGAGATTTCTTCAATAGAGTTAGTGCCTATTGTTCGGGAGTTTCTCAAAGTGTTTCCTGCAGACTTGCCAAGGATGCCACCCAACAGGGATATCGATTTTTGTATTGATTTTGCTCCAGGCACTCATCCTATATCTATTCCTCCATACCGGATGGCCTCACCAGAATTGAAAGAATTGAAAGAACAGTTGCCTGACCTGCTTGATAAAGGTTTCGTCAGGCCTAGTGTCTCGCCCTGGGGTGCACCGATTTTGTTCGTAAAGAAGAAGGATGGATCGATGAGAATGTGTATAGATTACCGGTAGTTGAATAAAGTTACAATAAAAAATAAGTATCCATTGTCGAGAGTTGATGATTTATTTGATCAGCTTCAGGGTGCCAGTGTGTTTTCGAAAATTGATCTGAGATCGGGCTACCATCAGTTGAAGATTAGGGCGTCCGATCTTCCTAAAACAGCCTTTCGGACAAGGTATGAGCACTATGAAATTTTGGTGATGTCTTTTGGCTTGACTAATGCTCCAGCAGCCTTTATGGACTTGATGAATCGGGTTTTCAAGCCTTATCTAGATTCCTTCGTAATTGTGTTCATTGACGATATTCTTATATACTCCCGCAGTCGGGAGGAGCATGAACATCACCTCTGTATAACACTCCAGACTTTGAGGGATAATCAGTTGTATGCAAAATTTTCAAAGTGTGAATTCTAGTTAGATTCAGTAGCTTTATTGGGTCACATTGTATTAGCAGAAGGTATTCAGGTAGATTCTAAAAAGATAGAGGCAGTCAAGAACTGGCCTAGACCCACTTCAGCCACAAAAATCAGGAGCTTCTTGGGTTTGGCGGGATACTACCGTCATTTTGTGGAGGGGTTCTCGTCTATAGCAGCCCCGATGACGAGATTGACTCAGAAGGGTGCCCCATTTAAATGGTCGGATGAGTGTGAGGCGAGCTTCCAGAAGATCAAGACAACCTTGACTTTAGCACCGGTATTGGTGTTACCATCATATTCAGGATCTTTCACGGTATATTGTGATGTTTCCCGTGTTGGATTGGGAGCGGTATTGATGCAAGAGTGCAGGGTGATAGCATATGCGTCTTGGCGGTTAAAGATTCATGAGAATAATTATCATGTCAATGACTTAGTGTTGACAACCATTGTTCATGCATTGAAAATATGGAGACACTATCTTTATGGCATGCCATGTGAGGTTTACACGGATCATTGTAGCCTCCAGTACCTGCTCAAGAAAAAGGATATTAATTTGACACAGAGGAGATGGTTAGAGTTATTGAAAGATTATGACGTCACTATATTGTATCATCCGGGAAAGGCCAATGTGGTGGCCGATGCATTGAGTAGGAAAGAAGCAAGTATGGGCAGCCTTGTATGTATTCCAGTTGGTGAGAGACCATTAGCTTTAGATATTCAGACATTGGCTAATCAGTTCATGAGGTTGGATATTTCGCCCAGGCATGTTCTAGCTTGTACAGCTGCTCGGTCTTCCTTATTCGAGCGTATCAGAGATCAACAGGATGATGACCCGCACTTGATGGTCCTTAGGGAAACAGTTCAGCACGGCGGTGCCAAGGAGGTTACAGTTGGAGATGATGGTGTTTTGAGGATGAAGGGTCGTATATGTGTGCCTAACGCTGATGGACTTCGTGAGTTGATTCTGGAAGAAGCTCACAGTTCTAAGTATTCTATTCACCCCGGTGCTGCCAAGATGTACCAGGACCTGCGACAACACTACTGGTGGTGAAGGATGAAAAAGTATATCGTTGCTTATGTGGCTCGTTGTTTGAATTGCCAACATGTGATATATGAGCATCAAAGACCCGGTGGTTTACTTCAGCAGATAGATATTCCTGAGTGGAAGTGGGAGCGTATCACTATGGACTTCGTTGTTGGATTCCCACGGACTCAGAGGAAGTTCGATGCCATTTGGATTATTGTTGATAGGTTGACTAAATCATCACATTTCATTCCAGTGGCAAGTACTTACACTTCGGAGCGGTTTGCATATATATATATATATATTCGAGAGATTGTTCGCCTTTACGATGTGCTTGTGTCTATCATTTCTGATCGATTTACACAGTTTACCTCGCACTTTTGTAGGGCAGTTCAGCGAGAGTTGGGTACCCGAGTTGAGTTGAGCACCGCATTTCATCCTCAGACGGACGGGTAGTCCGAGTGTACTATTCAGATTTTAGAGGATATGCTTCGCGCTTGTGTTATTTACTTTGGAGGTTCTTGGATCAGTTCTTGCCATAACCAGAGTTTGCCTACATTAATAGTTATCAGTCGAGCATTCATATGGCTCCCTATAAGGCATTATATGGTAGACGGTGTAGATCGTCAGTTGGGTGGTTTAAGCCGGGAGAGGCTCGGTTATTGGGTACAAACTTAGTTCAAGAGGCCTTAGATAAGGTCAAGATTATACAAGATCGACTTCCTGCAGCTCAGTCTAGGCAAAAGAGTTACGACGATCGTAAGGTTCATGATGTGGCATTCATGGTTGGAGAGAGAGTATTACTTCATGAAAGGTGTCATGAGATTTGGAAGAAGGGAAAGTTGAGCCCTAGGTATATCGGGCCATTTGAGATTCTTGATAGAGTGGGGAAGGTAGCTTATAGACTTGCGTTGCCTCCAGGGTTATCCTCCGTTCATCCAGTATTTCATGTATCTATGCTCCGGAAATATTACGGTGACCCGTCCCACGTGTTAGATTTCAGCTATGTCCAATTGGACAAAGATTTGACTTATGAGGAGGAGCCGGTAGCCATTCTAGACCGGCAGGTTCATCAGTTGAGATAAAAGAGTTACCATTCAGTTCGAGTGCAGTGGAGAGGTCAGCCTGTTGAGGCAGCTACTTGGGATTCCGAGTCGGACATGCAGATTAGATATCCACTTGTTTGCCAGTTCAGGTAATTTTCTATTTCCGTTCGAGGGCAAACGTTTGTTTTAGAGGTGGAGATTGTGATGACCCAAAGGGTCATCTTAAAAATTGAGACTCCATTCTAGGCTCATTAGCCTTAAAAAGATTAATTTTATGTAGCTCGATTTGCGTGCGCAGTCCGGGCGTGAAACTGGAAAGCTTTTATGTGAAAATATGAGAAATAGTAATTTTTGAAATTTAAAATTTGGTTTTAGTTGACTTGGTTCAACATTTTGAGTGAACGGACTCGGATCTGTGTTCCGACGATCTCGGGAGGTCCGTAGTAAAATCTGGGACTTGGGCGTACGCCCGGAATTGGATTCTGAGGTCCCTAGTCTTAGAAATCAATTTTTGAAAGAAATTGTTTTCCTGGATTTTTAATGAAAAGAAAAAAATGAATTAATAATTGAAATCCTTGATATCGGGCCCGTATTTTGGTTCCAGAGCCCGGTACATGTTTGTTATGATACTCAAGTCCTATCTGTGAAATTTGGTGAGAATCGGAGTTGATTTAACGTGATTCGGACGTCCGGTGGAGAAATAGTGAAAGTTAAGGGTTCTTGAGAAAAATGATGAGTTTTGAGGTTAAATTCATAATTTTAGATGTAATTCTCCTGATTTGATTGTACGAGCAAGTCCGTATGATATTTTTAGACTTGCATGCATGTTAGGTTTAGAGCCCCGAGCAGAAGCCCGCAGGTGCAACCAAGCCTGGGCTCCCCTATGTCCGCAGGTGCGGATCCTTTTGCGCAGGTGTGCGACCGCAGAAGCGGTAATGCAACCGCAGGTGCGGCCCAAGCTGCCCAGCTCCTTTTCCGAAGAAGCAAAATTTCTCCCGCACGTGCGCAATCGCACGTGAGACCCAAGCATTGCAGGTGCGAGGGTCGGGCAGTGAGTTCATATTAATTAGAACTCCAGCCTTTTTCTTCTTATTTTTCACAAGGGTAGAAGACCTAGGGAGATTTTCTCAAGGCTTTTTCTTCCCAAATCATAGGTAAGTGTTCATTAACTATTTTCTTTCAATTACCCAATATTTGCATCACTTTTCAATCCAAAATCAAGAATTTTCATGGTAAAAGTTGAGGGTTTGGGGAGAATTAGGGAATTTAATAAAATTGGGATTTTGACCTCGAATTGAGGTCAGATTTCGAAACTGATTGCATATTCGGGCTTGGGGTGAATGGCTAAATGAAATTTGGTCAGAACCCCGAGTTTGGACCAAGCGGACCCGGGGTCAGGTTTTAACATTTTTTTAGAAAGCTCAGGAAAATAATGATTTTTCAGTAAAGTTAGTTCCTTTAGAATAAATTGATGATATTAAAGTAATTATGATTAGATTCGAGCGAGTTAGAGGCAAATTTGAAAGGAAAAACGGTAATTGAGTAGTGAGTGGCCTGCGAAATTTAGGTAAGTGCTTGGTTTAACCTTGACTTGAGGGAATAGGAATCTCCACTTAAATGCTATGTGAATTCGCATGTGTGTGGTATATAGGTGAGGTGACGAGTATCTATGTACCTCCAAATGGTCACTTAAACATGATCCCTTCTCTGTTTCCAATTATTTGCTTCCGAAGTTAATTGTTTCATGATCATTGAGGTTTATATGTCTATTTTGATTTGTAAATTATTGTTAAGTATTGCTTCAAGTATTTTGAAAGTGTTGGCTGTTCTTTTGGTTTTGTTGTGTTACATAAGGATTGAGCTAGTTTCCAGTGTTACGATATGTATATATATATATTCCGGTTGGATTCGTTATGAAATGATAATTGATGAAGTTTATGAGTTTTACAACTTCTGTTTACAATTGTTGATATAAAAATGTTGTGAAATGTTTGTCCTGAATTGTGAAATTTTTTATGAATAAACTGATATGATATGTCTGGTGGGAGCGGGTTGCACGCCGCAACAAGAGAAATAAGGGTGATATATATATAGGGAGGAGCAATAAGGGTGGACAGGTGGGAGAGGGTTGCGCGCCGCAACAAGAAGCGATAACGGTGAGTATTTATGTTTTACTGATTTTCGAAAATAAGGATTTGGAAAACTGCGGTTTTATTAAAAAGGTTTTCATACACTGATTTTCACTGTGATTTAAATTGAAACTTGAAAATTTTGAGGAAGTGATTATAATTGACATCTGAAAAGAGTTATCAGAGTTGTTTCTTTTATTTACTATTGCAAGTTACTGGTTATCGAGTTTATTATTATTGTTTCTTTCTTGCTTTATTATATATATTGTTTACAGGTATGTAGTTAATGCCCCACCGTATCCTCGTCACTACTTCGTCGAGGTTAGGCTCGACACTTACTCAGTACATGCGGTCGGTTGTACTGATACTACACTCTGCACTCTTTTGTGCAAATCCAAGTACCGGCCAGAGTTAGGAGATCTTAGTAGCTGAGCATTTTCATTCGGATACACGAGGTAGATCTGCTGGCGTCCGCAGATTCCTGGAGTCTTCTCTTTACTTTATAGACTCTATTTTATTTCGTTCGAAACAGACATATATATACTTCTTTCAGCCATTATTTGCAGTATTTTTAATAGTTTGTGAATTGTGACACCAGACCCTGAGATAATTTTATAGTTATATATTTATTTCGTGGTTCGGTTTAATTATTCATCGTTATTAGTATTTCATGAAGTTATCTAGAGGAAAGTATTAGATTCGTACTTATTTTGAATTGTTCTAATAGAGGGTGTGGGAGATGTTGTAGTGAGATGAAAATATCAAAATATGGTTATTTCTTTTGAGTATTGTAGTGGTCTTTGTAGTATTTTACTCGGGCCTACAAAGTGTAAAATTCCTTATTATAATAATATCAGCTGCTCCTTTCGGGGTCGTGGTTTTTTTTCTTATTCAGAAGGGTTTTCCACGTAAAAATCTTGGTGTCGTTGTCACTATCTTATTATTGTTGATTATCATATCTCGGTGCTACGTTATTATTCCGCTTTTATTATCGTGAATATTATTTCTGTGGGGGTTTATTCCCAACAAGATCTCTGAAGGAGAGAAGTAATTAAAAGAAAGGTCATGTTTTGGAGATGAGAGAGCTGGAATAGGCTGATGTTAGAATCAATCACCCCAAAAAGTTGGTTGCAGCCAAGGTCAAGCTCAGTAACATGGCCAGACATCTCATCGCACTTCATGCCATCCCATAAGCAGTAGTCTCTGCTCATATTCCATGTACTTGTTTTCTGACTAGCAATATCAAAGGAAGCAGAAGCCAAGAGATCTACAGAAAGCGTCTGCTTTAATTTTAGAAGGGAAATGCTTTGATCTTTGTGTCACAATTGAGGTAATGTGGATGAAGAAAAAGCAAGTTCATGACAGAGAAAGAAAACTAAAAGCACAACTGAGAGTTGCATGTAGCTCATGTTTTCCTATAAGGAGTTCAAAAGTTGTTTATGGAANCAAAGAACCCAAATAAGTGGGAAAAAAAAGAGAACCAAAGTATATATAACGCCCAAAAACTGGGCGCTATACATTAACGGTAACTCTGCCGTTAATGAATAGCGTCTAGTTTTTGGGCGCTATACTGCAAAAGTTGACACGGTCAGGTATAGCGCCCAAAAATTGGAATCTATACATAAATTTTTTAAAATATCATTTTGTTTCTGGACACAATAATTCAAATACGTATAGCGCCCAGTTTTTGGGTGCAATACATAAAAAAAAATTCCCCGGCTAGCTATTTCCTATATAAAGAGGTTAAGATTGTAAGAAAAATCATTCAAATTTTTTTTTAAGTCTCGTTCATACGTTTCTTGCTGTTAAATTCTCCAGCATTTTTTCATTATGTCTGAAGAACGTAGAATAAGAGTTTCATTATATTGGGGGGGGGTGAGGTTGTGATGGAGAATAACTATGTGGGGTACAGTTTACCTGCACAGTGTCATGTTAAATTGCCACTTAAAATGGAGTACGATAAATTGATATCGTTGTTATGCAAAAAAATGAGTGTGAGGAAACGTTCAATGATACTTAAAGTAACCGAAAGATATCTGTATTCCGTCACTCCACAAGGGGTTGCTTTTTACTCGGAGTTTAACATCGACGATGATGAAACTTTGAGTATTTTCTGAGGACTCCGGATGAATGCCGGGATTTCTTGTAATCACAATGTTGGAGATGTACGTCAAGGTCGAAGACGTCGCCAAAAACGAGGTTGCGCGTAGTAGGGATAACCCCCAGTCATCGGGTGGTTATTCTGGAGCAGTTTTTACCGGACAGGTTCCGGATAAAAGAGTTTTCCTTGATTTAAACTTATCACCGCCGGCGAATGAGCAGCGAGAAAATAATTTCTATCCTGCTTTCCATAATTCACAAGACGAGTGGTAAACTTCAATTTTCATCTGTGTTAATTGTGTACATTTTTGGTGTATTGAATTTGTATTAACGCTCATATATTTAACATGGGGTACCGGCCGGATATGAATTTTACAAGTGGTCCATCCGGTAGTCATCACCTAATTGAAAACGTCCATCATGGAATTTCATCACATTACGACTTGTAAGTGAAGTGATATAGCTATATGGAAAGTATTTATTAATTTCAGTAGCTTATATTTTTTATGGTTGTGCAGTGAAAACCAGCAAGTTGAACCACCCGTACTCACTCAATTGCCCAAAAACGACGTATTAAATCGGGATCTGGCAGATGCACAGAGTGAGGAAGAGAACAGTGATTACGACAACAATGCCGATGAATCCGGAGATGAGACACCCTTTCCTCGTAAGGATGGTGATGAGGAGGATGCGGAGGAAGGACCTGATTTGAAGAGAGAGTATGCTCCAACCCCTCCCCTCCTAGACGAAGAGTGTACACGAGTCCGAAGTGCCGTTTCATTCAAGAGATATTCCTTACATTAATAACTTTCCAAGCATGCCAGATGTGGAAGCTCTCACAAGGGATTTTGATGAAATTCGGAAAGAAATGAGGGAGGAGTCTAGACCAACGGTGCTTGCAAAGCGCATGCCTTTTCCTGATAAAGCGAGCGTAAGCAGGGCTTGTAAAATGCACAACGTAAACGAGTGTCGTGAGATGCAGGTATGGGAGTCATGTCCGTTGGTATACAAGGTTGTTTGCCGCAGGTGGTTTTGGCCATGTCATTGGATGTTGCGTGCGACCAAAGAAGACAGGTCCGTGGAAAGTGGGTAAATACATTCCCACCCACACATGCGAAATGCACACATTCAACGAGAATCACTTCAACTTGGATATTGACTTGATTTCTCTTGTACTTATTCCGCACCTCGAAGCGTCCATAAGGTATATAGTGCATTACATCAGTCCACCAGGAATATGGCCATACCATTACGAAAAGAAAGGCATTTCTCGGGCGCAAACGAGCATTTGAAATTGTCTACGGTAACAGGGATAAGTCATTTGCATCTCTGCCAAAGTACATGGCCGCACTGCAGCACTTTAACCCTGGGACGGTTGTTGTCTTGAGCAGAGTCCGGGAAAACTAGAATATATATTTAATTACATGTTCTGGGCATTTAAACCAGCAATTGATGGCTTTTTGCATTGTCGGCCCGTAATATCCA
Organism: Nicotiana paniculata; assembly: GCA_005239505.1. Classification (NCBI taxonomy): domain Eukaryota; kingdom Viridiplantae; phylum Streptophyta; class Magnoliopsida; order Solanales; family Solanaceae; genus Nicotiana; species Nicotiana paniculata. The sequence goes on along the minus strand of ML367303.1, from coordinate 54,948 downwards.
TAGACGATATTCATGTCTATGGAAAGTACGATATCAAGCTATTGATAGCCGTGGCAGTAGATGCTAATAGACAGATATTTCCTATAGCTTTTACTGTTTGTGCCAATGAAAGCACAAAGATGTGGACGCTATTTTTGAACCACTTGAAAGAGCACGTTGTCAAATAGCATTCCGATATTTGTCTAATATCTGATCGTCACGGTGGTATCTTAAGTTCTGTGGAGAACTTGCTTGCATGGCAAGAACCTTATGCATACCACTGTTACTATGTGAGGCACTTTAAGTCCAATTTCCAGAAGGCATATCCCAACAAGGATCTACATGATTTGATGTGGATGGAAGCAACAGACCACCAACAACATAAATTCCGGAGGCACATGGAATCTATCAGGCAAGAAGACGAGGCAGCCTATTGTTGGTTAATGCGACATCACCCTGAAAAGTGGACTTTGCATGCGGATGGTGGCAGACGATGGGGAATTCTGACTACAAACGTGTCAGAGTCTTTCAACGGGTTATTGAAGTCGGCAAGAGGATTGCTTGTCACAGCCATGGTGCGGATGTCGTTTAAGCAGATGCCGAAGAGGTTTGTTGAATGGTCTGCAGCTGCAACATCATTGATGGAAAGGAGTGTTGAATTTATGCAAGTGCGATGAAGAGATTTGAGAAATACAGATGGCGAGCACATTGTCATTCATTTTTGCAGTATGATAACGAAAGAAATGTTTTTGAAGTTCGCACCGCTATCCATCAAAATCGGGGGAATAATGTACATACTGTAAATGAATCATCAAGTTTATGCTCTTGTGGGAAATGGTCCATCTACCACATGCCTTGCTCACATGCCATCAAGTGTTTTCAACGTATTGGTTTTGGGAAGACCAACTATGTTGATCAACAATATAGTGTTGCCAAGTATCTAACACATATAGTGGGCAGTTGCAGCCAGTGGGTGTTGAGAATTATTTGCCGCCGGAACCATTTAAAATGGTGTGCAACAAGTACTATTTGCGTCAAATACAGGTGCAAAAGAGAACGCGTAATCGGAGCCAAATGGATGTTAGTGATACTGTTTATGCGCGCAAATGTGGTATATGCTCGTAAACAGGACACGGCCGTCGAAAATGTCCTTCAGGTGGTTTGGGTGGCAATACTAATCAAGCTCGTGGTGGGTGTTCTTCTAGTGTGCCTAACTATCCATGAGTTTATGTTGTAATAATTTGTTGTTTTGTTTATGTTGCAAGATTTATGAAATAAATTTATGTTTGTTAATTATGATTTGAAATTTTCCATTTTAGTTTTTTAAATGATAATTTAATAAAATTATGTGTATATTTAGCATGGTTAATTACTACGTTAATTATGTGTGTTGTCTTGTCGAAATGAAAAGGCTGACCAGCTGACATAAAATTGTATTGTACACATCATGATATTTAACACGCAAAACATAGCGCGATTAAATACTACGTTATGTGTATATTTAGCGCGGTTAAATACTACGTTATGTGTGTTGTTTTGTCGAACTGAAAAGGCTGACCAACTGACATAAAGTTGTTTTGTCTTGTACACATCATGATATTTAACACACAGAATATAGTGCGATTAAATAATACGTTATGTGTGCATTTAGCGCGGTTAAATACTACGTTATGTGTGTTGTCTTGTCGAACTGAAAAAGCTGACCAGCTGACATAAAGTTGTCTTGTCTTGTATATGATATTTAACACGCAAAATATAACGCGATTAAATAGTACGTTATGTGTGTATTTAGCGCGGTTAAACACCACGTTATGTGTGTTGTCTCTCCTATAAATAACGGGCTCATTCTAGTTATTTTGTGTGCTCAAAAATTACTAATAACAAATATTTCATTAAAAGTAAAGTTTTTTTAACGCACAAATGTCTCAACCTCTTCGCACACCAAGGTGCAAGTGTGGAAAAAGATTCATGATGCAATCTTGTTGGGATGGTGGTGAAGTTGGACGCCGCTACTGGCACTGTGTGAACCATTTTTACAAGGTTCCCGACGAACCTATTTGCGATTTTGAGGAATGAGTTGATGAACCATGTTATCAGGAATGCTACAAAGAATATTTGCAGCATCTTCATAATTTGTATTTAAGACAATTGGAACATGAAAGAGGAAGTAAAAGAGAGATTGCAGAGTTGAAGGAAAAACTGAAGGAGGTAGAAGAAGAAAAAAGAAAATCCCAATGGAATTGTGAAGCCCAAAAGAAACATAAAAAACAATATAAACGGGAACTTGTGGAGTTGAAGACGAAACTGAAAGAGGTAGAAGAAGAAAAAGAAAAGCTGGAAGAACAATTTAAGTGGTTGGAGCAGAGAATAAAGGGCGGCCGAGGCTAACATTGACATGTATGTGTTTAGTGTATTTTTCCCATGTCATGTATTTTTATTATGTTGGCTGATATGTTTGTGTTTGTGCCTGTGTTTGTGTTGTAGTAATGTTTTCCTTGTTTGTTGTACTGAACTTTATTTTAATTGTACTGGAAGTTAAGTTTTAGTGCTGGTGTTGTTATATGAAACTATCTAACAAAAGGGGAACTAAGAAAGTAATGGGCATATTTTATAAATATTGTTGTTAATGTACACAAAAATATTATTTACACCAAATACAAAAAAAATAAGGAAGGCCGAATCAATGTGTCCCGCATCCGGTGTGTCTCAACGCAGCCGCTGGCTTGAAGCGCATCCCATCCCGCCCGAGTACGCTATCGGGATCATCATCATCAAGTCGTCTCCTTATAGCCGGATGCGGCGCCGGATGACATGTATCAGTGGTGCTGTCAGGATCGATATAAGAGGTCGTCGGTCCAGTAGAAGGCTACATAAGAATAGAAAGCTCAGTATAGAAAAGTACATAACAATTCACAACAATTTAAATTGTCTTACCATGATCTCGTATGGATCCTGAAGGTAATCATATGTCGCAGCCACGTCAGCATCCCATGAAGCCTTAAAAAGGAAATTAATAAAGTTAAAGAAAATAAATAAGTTACAGATAAAACAAATTCAAATTCAATACTAATAAACTCATACTTGCGCATGTGATGAGGAGCCATAACTCAGTCGGCGCCCACTATGCAAATCTCGGATCGGTCGATCCTCATAAATGGTAGACGGGCCTGGGAAGTATCTACCCCAATCCACTCCTGGAATATCCGTGCCCGTGATCAATAATTGATGCAACGGGGTCACCTGCGATGTCACTGGAGTGAGATGCATTCCAAGGCTGTAAGACGGCATGTCTGTCTCATGCATGCCACCTGCCATAGCAGCAGCAACATCATCAGCAGGAGCCTCAACGCCCCCTTGCTGGGGACCACCTTTTCTCCGCCCACGACCACGTCGTCCGGCACCCTCGCCTCGTCGGTCACCACCATCTCGTCGGACACCACCATCTCGTAGGGAACCACCAGCTCGTGGGGCACCACCATCTCGTGGGACACCACGACCTCGCTCGTACAGTGTTGGGTCCATATAATCAGGCTCGTGTGCCAAATGCTAATCCGATCAAGCTCGATGCAGTGTCCGGGCAGCCACCTCTACGAATCGACGGCTATAATCATGCATGGCTGCAGTATCGTGGACATGAGTCTGCATCTGCAATCCCATCTGATAGACGGTATGCAATCCAATCGCCTGCACAAAGTAAAAAAATATAAACTACATATGTGGCACTAAATTACATGTATATAATTAATAATAACAGAAAACATACCAGGGCCTCGTGTCTCCCGGTGTATGGGACGTACCGACCGTGTGCCGGATCAATGGGGTTCCTGATAAAAAGTCGAGTAACAAGGCGGTACCATGCCATATAATCCTGAATAGGCACCTCCTGCATCTGCGTAGGTGGGCTCAACTCATCTCGCCTGTCCCAAATATCCATCTGCGCATTAAGCCATGCAATAAATGTGTCATCCGCCCTAGACCGATCATCCCTCTGATAATGTATAGCCCGCCATATAGGCGGCCTCGGTATAGACTGCGGCAGGCCAAACTGACGAAGTACCCGCTCGGAGGCATGATGCTCGACAATATCGAGGCATATGAGCGGGGCAGAAGTGCTCCAAATATGTCGGCCGGACGAGCAATAAGCTGGCAGAGTACCGATCAAGTCCTCGATGTACGGCGTCCAGATGAACTATAAAATAAGAACACAAATCGTGAGTATGCGCAACACTAAGTTAATCTATACCAGGTAAGTTTAGGTAGATATTCACCTGTGCGCCCTCCAGCAGATCCAACACATCCCTGCAGAGGGGGATATTATGATGAGCGTCATACTCTCGTGCAAGTGTACGGCGGAGAACCCACCTCTTGGCTAGAGGGAGAAACGGAGGTGCTACATTAGCAGGTAGTTGTGGTAGAGGGGGCTGAAACTACAGAAATTGCTCCCAGGCCCAAACCTAACATACAAAGTTGATGTAAGGTATAAGATTAATTCTAACTAGGTAGAATTGTAACTAATGAACATATTATTTGAATATGTTGTCACCTGTAGAAGCGGCAGAAAGCCACAAAAGTCTCTTTGTGTGCCCATGCAAGCCCGACACATCTGCATGTACAAGTATGCGAGGACATCACCACCCCAGTTGTAATGGGCTGTATCCTCGAACCGCGCAATATGATGAAGAAAATGGAGGCTCACTAGGTTCCCCGAAGTGTTCGGGAACAAGACCCCCCCCCTCCCCCAAATAGAAGGAGCAACAGTAGCCTCGTATATCGTACAATATCCTTCTCCACTGACTCGGCGGTGATAGTCTCATGGATTAGCTCCAGGTACTCTCTAATAGGGGTCAACTGCATACGACTGGCCCTCGACGATACAGTCTCGTCCTGTGGCATGAAACCTGTGAGCATGTACAGCATATCCCAATAATCCGCCCGCGAAAAATATCTCATGCGCATAGGTAGTAAAACGGGCAAGCCATCAGCGGGCAGGCCATCTAAAACCTCAGCATCCTGCAGCGTGATGGTGGCCTCGCCAATGGGCAAGTGGAAAGTGTGCTTCTCCGATCGCCACCCCCAATCAAAGCCGTGATCAAAGCCCAGTCGAGCTGTATCCGGCCGATCTCAATAATCCTATAAAATCCCAACTCCTCCAGGTACTGGACTACACGGGGATGTAGAACTCTATCCCTCAAAAAGTCCCACATGTCATCCACTCTCCTAACGCGGAGAGTCTGCGTCAGTAACTGTCCGTCCCATATAAAAGCGGATCTATGCTCGCCCTGTAGGACTAATAGATCAAACGACTGAGGGCATGGATGTATGGGCGCGTCTATGTCGTCAACTGTAAATTAAAACAACGTTAACTGTATATTTAATCTATAAATTAAATAATAATTTTTTGAGTTACACAATTTTTAGAGTTATACAATATTTATACTTATGGGTTCCAAACTCGATATTTGAGGCCCAGTAGCACCAAACTAACATTAATAATTATGTGTGTCAAATTCAATATTTTTATAATTTTGTGTGTTTGTTTTATAATTTAAATTCATAATTTTTCATTATTTAATTGTACAAATTATATATATATATATATATACACACACACACACACACACACACACACACACACACAAACACACCAATGAGTTTCAGGCTCAATATTTGAGGCCTAGTGGCACCAAACTAACATTAATTTTTCATTATTTAATTGTACAAATTATATATATATATATATATATATATATATATATATACCTATATATATACCTATGGGTTCCAGGCTCGATATTTGAGACTCAGTGGCACCAAACTAACATTAATAATTATGTGTGTCAAATTCAATATTTTTATAATTTTGTGTGTTTGTTTTATAATTTAAATTCATAATTTTTCATTATTTAATTGTATATATATATATATATATATATATATATATATATATATATATATATATATATATATATATATATATATATATATATATACCTATGGGTACCAGGCTCGATTACAGGCTCGGCTCGATATTTGAGGCCCAGTGACACCAAACATTAATTTTTTATATATATATATATGGGTTCCAGGCTCGATATTTGAGGCCCGGTGGCACCAAACTAACATTAATAACTATGTGTGTCAAATTCAATATTTTTATAATGTTGTGTGTTTGTTTTATACTTTAAATTCATAATTTTTCATTATTTAATTTTACAAAGTGTATATATAGGTTCCAGGCTCGATATTTGAGGCCTAGTGGCACCAAACTAACATTAATAATTATGTGTGTCAAATTCAATCTTTTTATAATTTTGTGTGTTTGTTTTATAGTTTTTTGTGTTTGTACAATTAATAACTTAATTGTACACATTTTCAACTACCAGTATAAGATACTTAAACTAAAGGAATTCTACGCTAAAATACTACACTTTACTACTCTGCAAGGCTCTACATTTTACTACGCTAAAAAGGTCTACATTTTACTACGCTAAAAAATAATCTAAACAAACATAACAACAAATAAATTTAATCACAAATAAAACACAAAACGGCATGAAAACACAAATATATAAATCCGGATATTAACAGACAAATTTATTTGACAAATTTATATTTTTTTATAAAACACTAATATTAAGTCCGGATAAATTTAACATACTAGTTTCGCAAATAAAACACAAAACAAAATAGAACATATTCAAATCAACTAATATGCATCATTATAAAAGTTTCAACATAAAATAAACCGAAATACCTCGATTTAGTATTTTTGGAAAGCAAATTGGTTGAAAATTTGACCCCGAAAAAGTGAACACGATGCTCTACTTCGAAGTGGGACCTACGTTCTACACCTTTTGTGAGATGGGGGAACCCACAAGTTTTTTCTTTAAATAGAAAATGGGGGCAGGGGGAGTGGGGGGACCAACAGAAAAGAGAAGAAGATTAAAAATGGGGATGGGGAGGGAGACCAGACGTCTTGAAGAAGATGAATGGATTTTAAAAATTTATGTATAGAATCCAGTTTTTGGGTGCTATACCTGACTTTGTCAGCTTAGCGCCCAAAAACTGGACGCTATACATTAACGGCAGAGTTACCGGCCGAACTACTCTGACTGGGTGGGCTGCTGGAGTCTGAAACTGGGAGCCATCTGCTCCGAAGTGTGAGTATCAGGAGTCTGGGATCCTCCTCCAGCCTTAGATACGGCTGGTGCCATGGGGAATGCACCAGTCTGAGCCACACTCTCCATAACACCCACTAATCGGACCAAGGCATCCTGAAGCACTAAGGTGGCAATAAACCCCTCCGGGACCTGAGCTGGTCCGGTAGGAATAATCCGAGCTGGAACCTCCTCATCGAACTCTAGCAGTTGGCTGGAGTCACAACTCACGGACTACTATGATTTATCTACAAATATTTGGCTGAAGGAAAAATACAATTGTTTATGAGTCGAAGAAACAGTAAAATAAGCAGGTAGGAGGGGACTCCAGGGACTGCGGACGTCGGCAGTTCTACCTTAGGTCTCATGTGTAGAAGTCAGCTGCAAATCTCAGAATCAGCTCAGACCGATACTTGAATCTGCACAGAAAGTGCAGAGTGCATTATCAGTACAACCGACTCCATGTACTGGTAAGTGTCGATCTTAACCTCGGCGAAGTAGTGACGAGGCTAGGACAAGACACCCACAAACAACCTGTGCAGTATAATAATACATGTAGTAATAACATCAATAGCTGAAATAAGACAGGAAATATTGGGAGGGGACATGCTGAGGGGTTCACAATATGAGAAATCAGAAACAATGATATAATTGGATAAATCAAAATGCTTTAAAAAGATAAAACAAGTAAGAACGGTAAAAGAAACTGCACGGCATTACTCTTCGTGCTTTTACTCTCGACTTCACCATATGCAACAATAAAACAGTACAAGAAACTGCACGGCATCGCTATTCGTGCTTTTACTCTCAACCTCACCATATGAAATAATAAAATGGCACGACATCATATTTCGTGCTTTACACTCTTCCTCACCATATGACATAATGTAATGGCACGATATCACCCTTCGTGCTTTACACTCTTCCTCACCAATCAAAGATCAATACTAACAGATAGACAGAAATATAAAAGAAAAATCAGCATTTCATCAATACTTAATACCAAAAATCAACCTCAACCTTGAGCAAATATTCAACAATTACCAAATCTCAGTAAAACTGGATAGAAGTTTCCCAACATCGCAAATGACTACACTAAGCATGAACAATATGATTAAAGACTACAACAATTTGCAAGAATAGGGCTCACTCGCATGCTATGAATCTACAACAACACATAGGTGCTCGTCACCTCACCTATACATTATATTCAACAACCAAACACGTAGCAAATAAGAAAATAACACATAATCCCTCAAGCCAAAGTTAGACACGACACTTACATCAATCCGCAGGCCACTCACTGCTCAAGTACCACTTTTCTTATAGAATTCACCTCCAACCCACTCATATATGGTCATAATTAGCTTATTAACATCAATTTTCGCGAAAGAAATCAATCTCAACACACAATTATAATTTTCCCAAATTTTCCCCCAAAAATTAAAAAATCGACCCCGGGCCCGTTTGGTCAAAACTCGAGGTTCGGACAAAAATCTGTCTACCCATTCACCCCCGAGCCCGAATATGTAATTAGTTCCGGAATCCGACCTCAAATCAAGGTCTAGATCCCCAAGTTTGCAAAATTCACAATTCTCCCCAAATCCCTAATTTCTACCTTTAAAGAACAAGATTTAGGACTAAGAATTCAATGAATGATAATGGAAATTGAAGAAAACGAGTTAAGAAGTGCAAACCTATGATTTCGTGTTGAAATCTCTCTTCAAAAATCGCCCTAGGTCGAGTTCTAATGATGAAAAAGGAAATTCGGGAAGAAGTCCCATTTTGTTCTGTTTTGAAAATCACTGGACAGGTCTTCAACGCATTCGCGAGAGACGTGTCGCGATCGCGATGCACAGCGGCCAGAAAGGCCTTCGCGTTTGCGTAAAGTCGCACGTGTTCGTGTAGGTATGTTCCCCCTAACCTTCACATCCGCGATCCTAGGCTCGCATTTGCGTAGAACAACTCTAATATTCCCAGCCCACCTCCAATACACTACGCGTTCGCGTCTAGCCGGTCGCGTTCGTGTCTAGCCGGTCACGTTCGCGAAGAGCAAGCCCCCAAATGCTCTGCGTTCGTGATCGAGGCCTCGCGTTCGCATAGAACAGATCCATCCCCAGCCCAGGTTACACTTCGCGACCGTGAGAGTTGCTTCGCGATCGCGAAGCACAAAATGGCAGTGCACACCAGAAACAACAGAAACATCAGATTTTCTAAGTCTCAAACTACCCGTGGCATATCCGAAACTCACCCAAGCCCTCGGGGCTCCAAACGAAACATGAACACAAGTCTAAAAACATCATACGGGCTTGCTCGTGCGATCAAATTGCCAAAATAACACCTAGAATTACGAATTTAGCACCAAAACCTATGAATTTCTCAAGAACACTTTAAAATTTTCAATTTTCTCAACCAATGGTCCGAATCACGTAAAATTAGTTCCGTTTCTCACCAAATTTCACATATAAGGTATAAATATCATAACGGACCTGTACCGGGTTCCGACACCAAAATACGGGCCCGATACCAACAAGATTAAACATTAAGCAAATTCTTTAAAATCATAATTTTTCAGTCTTTCAATTTTAGTCAAAAATTCATTTCTCGAGCTAGGGACCTCAGAATCCGATTCCGGTCATACGTCCAGGTCCCATATTTTTTCACGGACCTATCGGGACCGTCAAAATATTGGTCCATATCCTTTACTTAAAACGTTGACCGAAATCAACTACAAAACATTTTTAAGGCCAAAAATTATTATTTCTTCAATTTTTAACATAAAAGCTTTCCGGAGACACGCCCGGACTGTGCACACAAATCGAGGAGGGTAAAAATAAATGTTTTAAGGCTAACGAGCACAGAATTGAGTTTTAAAACATAAAATAACCTTTTAGGTCATCACATTAATCCTCCGATAGAATACTTTGAACCCACGGCTCTTTTGCCTTACAAAAAGAGAGCTTTCTCACTTTTTCAGATACACCAACAAAGAGAGAAAGAAAGAGTGAGGCATCACTGACAAGGTATAAGAAAATAGTCTGTGAGGAAAAATAGAGAGTGTGAGCGATGTTGTAGTAAGGTGAAAATATCAAAAGAGAGTTATTTCTTTTGAGTATTGTAGTGGTCTTTGTAGTATTTTACTCGGGCCTACAAAGTGTAAAATTTCTTATTATAATAATATCAGCTGCTCCTTTTGGGGTCGTGGTTTTTCTCCTTATTCAGAAGGGTTTTCCACGTAAAAATCTTGGTGTCGTTATCACTATCTTATTATTGTTGATTATCGTATCTCGGTGCTACGTTATTATTCTGCTTTTATTATCGTGAATATTATTTCTGTGGGGGTTTATTCCCAACAAGATCTCCGAAGGAGAGAAGTAATTAAAAGAAAGGTCATGTTTTTGGAGATGAGAGAGCTGAAATAGGCTGATGTTAGAATCAATCACCCCAACAAACTGGCTGCAGCCAAGGTCAAGCTCAGTAACATGGCCAGACATCTCATCGCACTTCATGCCATCCCATAAGCAGGAATCTCTGCTCATATTCCATGTACTTGTTTTCTGACTAGCGATATCACAGGAAGCAGAAGCCAAGAGATCTACAGAAAGCGTCTGCATTAATTTTAGAAGGGAAATGCTTTGATCTTTGTGTCACAATTGAGGTAATGTGGATGAAGAAAAAGCAAGTTCATGACAGAGAAAGACAACTAAAAGCACAACTGAGAGTTGCTTGTAGCTCATGTCTGCCTATAAGGAGTTCAAAAGTTGTTTATGGAAATTAAGAAAAAGCAACGCAAATATATATAGGAGGATAGTATTCTTTGACTTGTCAAAGTTGCTGCGACTGTTTGATTGATATTATAAGAATAAGTGCCTGTTTTTTTACTTTCAAATTGACAAAGAAGTAATTGGTTTAATGTTAAGTTCTTGAATTTTTTTTCATCATCAGGGTAACAATATTGATCTAATTACTACAATAAGAAATAGATAACCCAATGTTTATTTCAAGTCAGTGCACAAATTTTTCCATGGAAAATTTCAAACGAAAGCTACAAGGGACAAATTTTTTCTTAGTCATTAGCAATTGTTGAACACGCCACATATAGCTCAAGTCTTGGACTGGGGACTACTTGTTCCTTCTTATTTCTACATCACATTTATAGAATTTTTAGTGAAGAAAGACAATTCCAAATGAGTGATATATAGTAGTCAATGCACAAGTTTTTCCATGGAAATGCAGAATGATAGCTACAAAAATATAATACTCATTTTGATGTTAGACATGTTTAGTAAGATCATTTTCTGCAGTTAATTAAGGGCTAAAAGTCTGCTAAATAAATAACTCAAATAGTAGAAAAGATAAGTAACCGCAAAGCTACAAATCACCACTTGGTATGCAAAGATTTAACCTTTCACCGATAAGCAGTAAATTAACCTTACCATTGGTTATATAAATAATCAGCTAATGCAAATTAAAGTTACTAGCACTGCCTTATGAATGAAAATAATAACATAACGAAAACAATTCAAGAACTTGCTCTGGAGAGAAAAGTAATACAATACAAAACTTGGCACTAACTTTGTTATATATATTACAATGATTAGAGTTGAACACAATATTTGATAGGGCTCTGCACTAGAATCTACAACCAATACATTTGGTTGATAAGAAGAATATACCTAAGAGACATATGAAGTGAAATCCCATCCAGAGAGGAGTAAGGTAGAAAAGGTTCAACATATGCCTCTTTTACATAAACCACAATTTCCAGGGCAGTGTAATACTCTCTCTAGACCATGAGAAAATACTACTCTCTAGTAATTCTACATAAATATTTGTCGAACTTAGAATTAATATTCCCAGCGGTGGAGACAGGAAATTCGCGAAGGAGGCTCAAAAAAAAAAAGTTAAAAAATATTGCAGCTAGTGAGAATTGAGAACCTATGACCTTACAAAGGTTTTGAACCCCCTTGCCCACTAAGCTACACTTTTGGACTGTGTCAAGGATATTCAAAACTTAATATATAGTACCTTATATATACAATGTAATATTTCGGCGAAGCGAACCCCTTCCGGCCCCTAAATCCGCCCCTGAATATTCTCTCTGGACCCCAAAATCCAATTAATTCGCCTTGCAAAGGAGGCACATCTGTCTTTAATTTGATGATTATACGTATCAACCTGAGATTTCCTGTAAGTAAAATAAACTGATGTCTCTCATGATTATTGTATTTAATTTGTTTTGTATCTGTGATTGATGATTATTAACATAGTTTCGTGTACATGTTAATACGATGTTCCATAGACAAAAGGGGAAGGTTCAAGCCAAGTAATAGTACTATTCTAGAGGGTATAATAAAATTCCTTAAAAACTTCAACCAGCAAATACAATAATTATTTAAGTTAAGGCGTGCTATATATATTATTAATAATTCCTAGTTCATCCCGAAGGTTTTAGATTATGGGGCACTCAAGGAGATATGTGGTTGATTACGTCATTTTCCGTAGGACAATAATAGTAACAGTTAGTATAATTTAATATTGCTGGTCATGATATAATTCAGACGTATTTCTGCAGATTAATCACATAATAATAAGCATGTAAGATGCATAAAAGTAGGCAGAAAGTGGAGTAATTTGGGACAGCTGCCTAACTGAATGACAAGGGTGGTTCAGTTATATTCTGTTACCTACGTTTTAGAAATGATCAAGGAAAGTCCGTTGGAATACGCAAAAGTGCAACCTACTTCAAGCCTTGTTACAAAATTAATGGAGCATAAAAGAAGGGTTACAACTAGCCAGAGAAATGAGTTAATTAGCAGTAGTGTAGGTCATGTTGAAGATCTAATGAAGCATGTTATGGTAAGGCCCATTAGGTCAAGGCTTAATGCCTATAAATATATGGCTTGGTCTCCTCTCATCTCATCTCATTATCCTTTGGTAACCGCACCAGTTGTAGGAGCAGCAATGAGACCAAGACTTACTAGAAATTAACTTACATATCAATTTTATCAATATGGAGGACATGTAGTGTTACCCACTAAGGGTTTGAGGATTACGAATATTTGCTCGAAGTTAACAAGGCCACCACCGGACACAATTCACAACCACCCTACGACATTCATACTGAGCTTAGTCCCATGCGCCCGGCACCTTGCGACACCACTTGCACACTATGCGCCCGGCACCTTGCGACACCACTTGCACAGACACGAAAGGCTTTAACATTTTGTCTAATACTTCCAATTGTACACAAAAAAAAAAAGTTTGGTCAAGTACTTGGGCCAATATATACTTGGGTAGCTTTCGACTATAAATTAACTTACATGCTAATTCCAGTAGCCAATCACCACCACCATGATCTGCTTGCCTACCACCATTATCACTACTAATCCACTGTCTCAGTTTTGGCGTGCTAATTTGGATAAGCAATAAACGCACTTTGAGAGGATATAACATAGCTGATTGATGGGCGCTTTTACAGTGGATATACACGCATGAATGCATTACAATTACTTACAATTCATTTTTATGATTTCATAGTACGTACATATATATTTTCTTGGATTGCTTGTCTATCCAGTTTATAGAACTGGGCTAGTGGGATCAAGCATTTTCGACACTATAAAACGAACTTAGTTTTCGTCAAACATTTGTCAGCAGCAAAATGAAAGGCCTTTCTTTGTTCTTCTGCTTTTCTCTTTTCATTGTCTCTTTCATAAGAGAAGCCGACTCAGCTTCTCAACCACAAAGCAATGGCCTTTATATTGTTTATATGGGTGCTGCGGCTTCATCTAACGGTGGTACCAGACATGATCAAGCGCAGCTTATCAGCTCCTTGATCAGAAGGTAATTAAGAGTTTTTAACATATATATATATATATATATCTATTTTGCCTTTAAGGAATTGACACACATATTAAAAAGCAGTAGATACAAAAGATACTTTTGGTATATCAGATACTTTATGAGTTCAAATTAATATACATCGTCATTGTAAGGATTTTTTTAAAACTATCAGGTCATCCAATGAATATGTATAGGTCAATATCCTGTGTAATTTGTAATCTTTAAAATAAGATAGGTTACTTGCTACAGTAAGTACATTGACGATATATATTACTTAATATTACTTCCCAGAGTCTTTATTTCTTTATGTCAAGTACCAACATATAAATAGAAAGGCAGAGTAGTAAGTAATGTTTACCGAGAATATGTGAATAGGTCATGCATATAATTTTAGTTGGTTTCTTGAAGTTTTCATTTTTCTTCACGCCCCGGAAATAGCATAATATTAGTATCTGGTGTATGTTAGGAACAAGCATGCAGTGGTACACAACTACAAGAATGGTTTCTCAGGATTCGCGGCACGTTTATCAGAAGCTGAAGCTAAGTCCATGGCTCAAAGACCGGGGGTCGTCTCTGTATTTCCTGATCCAGTACTGCAACTCCACACTACACATTCATGGGATTTCTTGAAGTATCAAACTGATGAAAAAATCAATTCAAGTCCAAGCTCTGGTTCTGATTCATCATTAATTGGAGCTGATACCATAATTGGCTTATTGGATACGGGTAGGATATTTCATAAAAATCTTATTACACCATAATATAATACTGCAAATTTATTGCAGTTTTCTTTGTTTATTATAATTAAGACAAGGATCATAAGATCATCAATATCATATTCAGGTATATGGCCAGAATCAGAGAGTTTCAACGACAAAGATATGGGTCCAATTCCAGCCCGGTGGAACGGAACTTGCATGGATGGTCAAGATTTTGGCTCTTCAAAATGCAACAAGTTATTTTCTCCTCCTTGTTTTTTCGCTTTTTCTTTTGTAGGGTTCTTGGTTATGACAAAACTCCGCCTGTATGAGTTTCACATAGTATATATTTATATAGTTGGCTCAAAATACTGTAAAAGAAGATGGTTGTGGTAGGTTGAGGGACAACGTAAGTTTAGACTAATTATGACTATCCTATTAGGAATAGATACAAAGAGCTCATAGGCGGATCTAACTATGCGCTTTTACGTATAGTTGATTAAGAAAAGAAGAATCATACTTATAAGTTATAACAAGGATATATCATTTGCATTTACGAGCCAGGAATTTCTTTAAGGATATCAAAATATAAAGAAATAAACATACAAATAAGCTAAGGGATTTAGTAATCAACTATCTTTGGCCTACTTATACAGTGTAATTTTTTCGGCAAAAGAGTGTCAATACACCCCTTAACCTAAGGTGGCTCCTCCACTGATAATTAGAAGCTTATAGTTTTTAGTCTTTTGTGATGATTGTTACTTTCTCTCAGGAAGATAGTTGGTGCAAGATTTTATGAGGAGTCTGATGACAGTGGAATAAAAATCACTGGATCAGCCAGGGACGAGAACGGACATGGTACTCACGTTGCATCCACTGCTGCTGGGAGCCCTGTTGCAGGTGCATCCTACTATGGCCTAGCTGCAGGGACTGCAACAGGTGGATCTCCGGGTTCCAGGATCGCCATGTATCGTGTCTGTACTACTTTTGGATGCCGTGGATCAGCTATCATGAAAGCATTCGATGATGCAATTGCAGATGGGGTTGATGTTTTATCTCTATCACTCGGTTCATCACCTGGACTTGAACCTGATTTTCCAAGCAATCCTATTGCCATAGGAGCATTTCATGCCGTAGAAAAGGGCATTGTTGTTGTTTGCTCTGCTGGAAATAGTGGCCCTGGCCCAAAAACTGTTGTCAATACAGCTCCTTGGATTCTAACAGTTGCAGCCACCACCATTGACCGTGACTTCGAGACAGGTGTTCTCTTGGGTGGAAACAAGTTGATTAAGGTAAAGACTAACAAACTTTCTTCTGTACGTTGCTAAACACCAATCCTCAGCTTTGCCTTTCATGTTTATCTGTTCAAATACTTGGTATCCTCGTTGAGTTTCAGGGTGGAGGTATAAACTTTGGTAATATGACAAAATCGTCAGTCTACCCTTTGATTCATGGCAATTCAACCAAATCAAACGATAATGTTTCTGAGGCGGATGCAAGGTAAATGGAAGATCAAGAACGTTGAGTGACTTTTTAGTTACAAAAAATACTTTAGTGACTGGTGCCATAAAGTAAGAGTTGAGTGACAATCTATGATATTAAACCCAAAAAAATGAAATGGTTAATGGTGGTCTGTTTCAGGAGTTGTGTTCCTGGTTCATTAGATGAAAACAAAGTCAAGGGGAAGATTGTTCTTTGTGAAACTCTTGATGATGGCGGATTTTTTCCTAGCGACAAGCTAGACGAAGTGAAGAGTCGAGGTGGAGTTGGATTTATACTAATAGATGACGATGAAAGAACAGTGGCACCCAAATTTGAAGCCTTCCCAGGGGGTGTAGTCTCTAAAAAGGATGGTACTGAGATCCTCGCCTACATCAACTCGACGAGGTAATCACCGTTACTTTCCAGTAGTAGCTATATTTCATGTTATTTTCTACTTGCTGCATCAGGTATGATATTCTTCCAAGAGTCTTTTTAATCTGGATTAAGACTTGTATGACAGTATAAGCATAACTGCATAAGTGTTAATTAGAGGACAATTGTAAGATTTTTCGGACATCTAGTTTTAGAGTACTTTTACCTTAGAAGACTAATTATTTGATATAGTTCCTAAGTGCACAAACAGTTAACAATTCTTCAAAATTCTGAAGGAATCCGGTTGCATCAATTTTACCAACTGTTTCCATAACAAAGTACAAACCAGCTCCAGTTGTTGCTTACTTCTCATCAAGGGGCCCTGCATACAACACCCCAAACCTCCTCAAGGTAAGGCCAACATTTCATCTTTTAATTGTGTTCTTAGCAGAAGTGTCGCTAGGCGCAATAAAACATGGGTTACATGGATTTTCATTTGTCCTTGCAGCCGGATATTACAGCACCAGGGGTTGCCATTCTAGCTGCTTGGCCTGGAAATGACACAAGTGAGGCTCTCCCTGGCCAAAAACCACCAATTTTCAACCTACTCTCAGGCACTTCCATGTCCTGCCCTCACGTATCCGGTATTGCTGCAACAGTCAAATCACTAAACCCTACCTGGAGTCCTTCAGCTGTCAAATCAGCTATTATGACCACAGGTAAAGAACCTAATAACAGTAAACTATAGTCCACTATTTTTTTTAATGATACCATCGCTTATTCCAAGTTTCGCTTCAACAGCTATTCAGACAAACAATTTGAAGGCTCCAATCACTACAGTTTCTGGATCCAAGGCAACACCATATGACATAGGAGCAGGAGAAGCAAGCACTTCAGGTCCATTAAAACCAGGTCTAGTCTACGAGACAGATGTCGCCGACTACTTGCAGTTCCTCTGTTCTGCTGGCTTTAACATATCACAGATAAAGCTGATCTCAAGTACAGTTCCTAAGGACTTTTCATGCCCAAAAAATTCAAGCTCTAAATTGGTTTCTAATATGAATTATCCTTCAATAGCTATTTCTAGTCTCAAAGAAAACGAGCCCAAGAAAGTTACTAGAACTGTTACAAATACTGGTGAAGAAGCATCAGTATATACTGTAATTATTGAGGCACCAAAAGGAATGGAAGTCCAAGTGATTCCAAATAAATTGGAATTTACAACTAAAAGCAAGAAACTAAGCTATGATGTGTCTTTCAAAACCTCATCTACCTCAAAGGAAGATCTTTTTGGATCAATTACTTGGACAAATGGTAAGTACAAAGTCCGCAGTCCATTTGTCGTAAGTAGCAACTAACACAAATCAATGGGAACATTTTCAGATCTATAAGTAGTCTAGCAAGTTTGTATACAATGTTACAATTCCATGAGCACAATCAGGTTATCAACCTATCATTGTAACAACGATAGTAATCATGAATAAAATATTGTTGTGATCGAAACTATATCCAATTTTGAATACCACAATGTGCGTCAGTCAGTTCTACTAGAAGTTAATTTGCTGTGAGAGCATAAAGGTTATCTTTATAACTGTTTCTACCCCACGAAGCTCATCTTCTACATCAGCAACGAAGTCATTCTTATGGTTGAACTTTCGTTTCGTCCATGTTTGGAACCAGATTGCTGATATTATTGACAATTAGGCCTCTTGACGTTCCATGTTCAAGCCATGGAAACAGCCTCTCGCAGAAATGCAAGTAAGATTGCGTACGATTGATCCTTGTGGTCCGTCCCTTGTCCAGACCCCGCGCATAGCTGGCCTCTTGATTAATAGCCTGTTTGGCCAAGCTTTCTAAATCAGCTTATTTTGATAAGTGTTCTTTTCAAAAATACTTTGCAAAAAAGTGCTTTTGAAGTAGTTTGTGTTTGACTAATTAATTTGAAAATGCAATAGTTGTGCTTTTGTTGACAAACTGTTTCTCTCCAAAAGTACTTTTTTCAGAAGCACTTCGGAAAAAAACACTTCTCAAAATAAGATTTCTCCAGCTTGGCCAAACAGGCTATAATAGCTTATAGCATGTTTGGTCAAGCTTCTAAAGAGGCCACAAGTGCTTTTTTTCTCAAAGCACTTTATCAAGTTTTTTTGGAGAAAAAAAGTGTTTTTGGGAAGAAGCAGAGACACTTTCTAAGAAGCAAAAAAAATTAGCTTCTTCCAAAAGTAGAAGCAGAAGCAGTTTTGACTTTTCTTCTTACTAAAAATACCCTTAAATTATAGTGTATAAAATAACCGTTAAACCTAATACTTAGGATATTAATGTATAAATATTTCTTATTATTTTTAGGATAGCTTTCTAATATATAGTGACTTTAGGGGTGAATACTTTTATATTTGTTGAATGATTTTTAATATAATTAACTTATATTAAAAGAATTAAGTACTTTTAATTTTTATTTTCATATTTTACTTAAATAAAATGAAAAAATTAATTATTGCATGTAATAACAAATTTTTTAAGATTATTTATTTACTTATAATATTAACTATTAAGTAAATCTATTCATGTCTTTATTCGTAATTTGATACTTAAAAGCACTTTCTGAAAAGCTCGGTCAAACACAAATTATTTGTCACGACCCAAAATCCATTAAGGGTCGTGATGGCGCAGACACCACTGTCAGGTAAGCCAACACCCAGAAGTTAATTAAATTTTCATTTTAGTATTTTTGAAATCATTTCTTTTCCTTACATTAACAATAAATAATGAAGTTCACTGAATAAATAATCATATCTTTAACAAACTTAAATATTGAATAATCCCATAGTCATCTCAGAACACACTCTCACGGGTGCATGAACAATTTCTAGGAAATGAAGTACAATACAATAACTGTCCGAAATACAATTGGATAGAAAAGAATTTCAATACTCTGAAAGAGACTCTGTTGGTTGCGGGTCGTCTCGAGGGATTCAACTCACCTATGTCTCTGTGTCACCATGCCGCTGCGCCCAACGAGGCCACTAGACGTACATGTGCATGTGCAACAAAAATGCACAGCAAGTGTACTATGAGTATGAAAACAACGCGTACTCAGTAAGTATCCCCTCTAATCTCGAAGAAGTAGTGACGAGAGGTCGACTTCGACACTCACTAGTGGTCCAATAAATAAATACCAAAATGTGTAGAAGCATGAATTTTATAAAATGATTTCAAACTCAATTAGCATGAAGCAGGTAAACAAGTCTTTTAATAATAACATATTTCCAAAATTAGTATTTCATCATTTATCAATTTATCTTAGGCCAGAGGGGCAATATCATTATTTACAAATGTCAAGGCAAGCAATACAAGCATGCGCAAATCATGCCGAGATCGTACGGCCCGATCCAACAATATTTAAACTGTGCACTGTCAGAGGGTCGAATGGCGCGAACCATAGATGCATCTACTTAATCTACCGAGGCGTTCGAACCGCTCCTCAAAAGATAAACATATTCAAACATTCAACCAAGAATTCATCAAGGGACAATTATAAAAAAAAGGGCAATTCCTCTTTTGAAAGTCAACAAAATGATGTTTAGCCTTTTAGAAATGTATTTACCAAGTTCGATATGATTAAGCCTTTTAAATAGTCAATAAAATTACAAGTATGGCAAGTAAAGCATATTTTTGGGTCCAAGACTACCCGGACATAAGCATAACAGTAGCTATGCACGGACTCCCGTCACCTCGTGCGTACGTAGCCCCCCTAAAAATAGAAGCACATATTTACTTATTTCACCAATGGGGTTAATTCCCTCTTACAAGGTTAGAAAGTAGACTTACCTCGCTCGGAAGTTCCATAACCGGCATTTCACGCCCTTCCGATGATTCAAATTAATGTACAACTCTCCAAAACTAGCAAATAATTATGCAACCTCATTAATATATACTCAATTACTCATTATAATCAAATTTATAACAATTCCTAACCCCGATTGAAAAGTCGATAAAATCACCCTCGGGCCCACGTGTCCGGATTTCAAAAAAATTCGAAGATAAAATTTACCCATAAACTCACGAAGTCAAATATATAATTTACTCTCAATTTCATGTCCAATTTCGTGGTCAAAATTCTAATTTTCTATGTTTTACTTCAAAATCCCAACTTTCTACAAACTTCCTTGTCTAAATCCATATATGAACCTTGTATTTACTCAAACCTAGTAAAACCCACTTACCTCATGCTTGGTGATGAAAATGGCAATCCAAAGTTGCTCCAAAATCGGCTCTCATGAAAGAAATGAAGTGAAAATGAGCCAAAACCCCAATTTTATAAGGACACTACCCAGCCCCGAAATTCGTACATGCGGCTCCGCACCTGCGGAAAGTCCATTGCAGGTGCGGTTTCACCCAAGCTAGGCGAAATCCGCTTCTGCGGTAACTCATGCGCTTCTGCGCTTTCGCACGTGCGACGCTCACCTCGCATCTGCGGGCTCGCAGATGCGGAAACACCCTCGCATCTGCGGCCATCCCAGCTTCGTCCAAATGTCGCTTCTGCGACCCCGTAGCCGCACCTGCGAACTTTTTCGTGCAGGTGCGATTACACCAATACCGGCTGCCTTAGCCTTCCTCAAATTCCAAATTATATCTGTTAACCACCCGGAATCCACTCGAGGCACCCGGGACCCCGTCCAATCACACAAGCCAGTTCCAAAATATAATGCGGACCTGATCGAGGCCTCAAATCACATCAAACAACTCTAATACCGCGAATCGCACTCCAATTCAAGCTTTATAAACTTTAAAACTTTAAACTTTCTCATTCGATGTCAAAACCTATCAAATCATGCACCATTGACCTTAAATTTTGTACGCAAGCCATATTCGACATTACAGACCTACTCCAACTTTTGGAATCGGAATCGGAATCCGACCCCGATATCAAAAGGTCAACTCCCGGTCAAACTTCTCAAAAACCTTCAAATTTCTAATTTTGGCCAAATGACTCCAAAATGACTTAGGCACCTCCAAATCCACTTCCCATCACGCTCCCAATACCAGAATCACCATATGGAGCTATTCCCTGACTCGAAATCCCAAATGGACATCGATAAAATTGAAATGCACCTCAACCCAAATGTACGAGTTTCTTCCAAAATGCCAACTTCCACAATAGACGTCGAAATGCTCCCGGGTCATCCAAAACTCGATACGAACATACGCCCAAGTCCGAAATCATCATGCGAACCTGCTGAAACCTTCAAATCCTGAATCCGAAGTCGTTTACTCAAAAATCCAACCTTAGTTAATTCTTCCAACTTAAAGCTTCCGAAATGAGAATTCTCTTTCCAAATCAACTCCAAACTCCCCAAACTTCAATTCCAACCATGCGTACAAGTCATAATACATGAAGTGAAGCTGCTCATGGACTCAAACTACCAAAAAACGTGCTAGATCTCAAAACGACCGGTCGAGTCGTTACATTCTCGCCCCCTTAAACATACGTTCGTCCTCGAATGTGTTGAGAACTTCGCTGGAGTTGTCTGAAATCACTGGTTAACACCTCATGCACCTACCCGTGCTACCACCACTCAGTTGAGCACATTAGCTCGAGCAATTCTGAACATATTCTCCTTTATTCAAGCAAATAAGCTTAGAGCCCAATTCCAACATCCGAAATTCTCTGCGAAGCCTGCTTCCAACATACGAGCACTGTATCAATCACTACACGATGCACCGATACATGATTGCATACCTTCACTGAATTCACACTATGCACTGCATAACTCACACGACCATAATAACATCCTCTGATAACAATAGCCGAAATTCCACGAATATGATGCTCCCAATACACCTCACGACATACGTAAATCATGTTCTAACCCTTTGCAATACTGCCACGACGGAGGAGACGTGTAGACATTCATAACCAACTGTCGAGTCAACAAATCATTGAGTCTAACTCCTGACGAGAACCATCACCTCATTCTGAACCAAATAATGGTGTTTGCTCTTTAATATACTTCATATAATCTGATTGCACTAATCCAAGATCCACTAATATCTTCTCACCCAGTACATACTGCTCAGCCAATAAGCCACCCCAGGCATGACCAAAAGTCTCATATGAACCGATAGATTACTAACTTCAACCCTTTCCGAAGATCCTCCTTCTCGAGCCGTCAACATTAGAAATACCCATTCAATCCTGAACCACCGCACCCCCCAATCTCTGACATCCGCTTCTCCCGTACTATCTCACAATATCCTGCCCCAAAGGCGAATTGTAGAAGATCATTACACCGGCGAACTTAACACATTCATTCGAGGACAACGACACCACGTCGTAGATAAAAATTCCACCACACTTGAAAACACCAAGTCTCGTTACCCTATCAACCCAAACCTGAACATTTATAATCCGATTGCCTTTCCTACACCGGAAATAAAATACCGAATCTCTGAATCGTGCTCTGAGTAAACCTCCTTTCAAGTCATTCACTGCCCCTACATATAGGCAAACATCCTACCATCACATCAATACTGCGCGCTAACCGTTCATAAGCATCATAGAAACCTGTGCATAGCCTCAAAGCTCTCATAAGTACAACTACTAAGCTGAGACGACAGAATATCCTTCTGCAAGGCGGCGGCAATAGCCCAAACAACCACACAGGGAGAAACATCCCGCACCACATTTTTAGTACCATTACAATTACTCACTTCCCGATTTATAACCAGCACTTCGCGTCGTATAAGATTGAATGGAAAGGAAATGAAGGCATAAGCCTCAAAGGGATCAAATCGCACGATGAGGAAATCAAGAAGGGAAGTGCTCCTAACAGCCCTATGGCCTCTCGAAGATAAGTACAGACGTCTCCGTACCGATCCGCAAGACTCTACTAGACTCGCTCATGACTCATGAGACCTAAGAGAACCTAGTGCTCTGATACCATGTTACCACGACCAAAAATCCATTAAGGGTCGTGATGATACCAGACACCACTGTCACGCAAGCCAACACCCAGAAGTTAATTAAATTCTCATTTTAGTATTTTTTTAAAATCATTTCTTTTCCTTACATTTCAACAATAAATAATGAAGTTCACTGAATAAATAATCATGTCTTTAACAAACTTAAATATTGAATAATCTCATAATCATCTCAGAACCCGATGTCACAAGTATATGAGCAATTTCTAGGAAATGAAGTACAATACAATAACTGTCCGAAATACAATTGGTCAGAAAAGAATTTCAATACTCAGAAAGAGACACTGCTGGCTGCGGTTCGTCTCGAGAGATGCAACTCACCTATGTCTCTGTGTCAACCATGCTGATGCGCCCAACGAGGTCACTAGACGTACATGTGCAACAAAAATGCAAACAAGTGTAGTATGAGTACGAGAATAACGCATACCCAGTAAGTATCCCGTCTAATCTCGAAGAAGTAGTGACGAGAGGTTGACTTCGACACTCACTAGTGGTCCAATAAATAAATACCAAAATGTGTAGAAGCATGGATTTTATAAAGTGATTTCAAACTCAATTAGCATGAAGCAGGTAAAAAAGTCTTTTAATAATAAGAGATTTCCAAAATTAGTATTTCATCATTTATCAATTTATCTCAAGCCAGAGGGGCAATATCATTATTCATAAATGTCAAGGAAAGCAATACAAGCATACGCACGATCCAACAATATTTAAACTCTGCACTGCCCGAGATTCGAATGGCGCGAACCATAGATGCATCTACTTAATCTACCAAGGCGTTCGACACGTTCCTCAAAAGATAAACATATTCATACAGTCAATCAAGAATTCATCAAGGGACAATTATCCAAAAAAAAAAGGGCAATTCCTCTTTTGAAAGTCAAGAAAATGATGTTTAGCATTTTAGGAAATGTATTTACCAAGTTCGATATGATTAAGCCTTTTAAATAGTCAATAAAATTACAAGTACAACAAGTAACTCATGCTTTTGGGTCCTAGACTACCCGGACATAAGCATAATAGTAGCTACGCACGGACTCCCGTCACCTCGTGCGTACGTAGCCACCCACAAATAGAAGCACATATTTACTTATTTCACCTATGGGGTTAATTTTCTCTTACAAGGTTAGAAAGGAGACTTACCTTGCTCCGAAGTTCCATAACCGGCATTTCACGCCCTTCTGATGACTCAAATAAATGCACAACACTCCAAAACTAGCCAATAATTATGCAAACCCATTAATATATACTCAATTACTCATTACAATCAAATTTATAACAATTCCTAACCCCGATCGAAAAGTCGATAAAATTATCCTCGGGCTCACGTGCCCGTTATTTTTTGAAGATAAACTTTACCCATAACCTCACGAACTCAAATATATAATTACTCTCAATTTTATGTCCAATTTCGTGGTCAAAATCAAAAAATTCCAATTTTCTAAGTTTTACTTAAAAATCCCAACTTTCTACAAATTTCCTTCTCTAAATCCATATATGAACCTTGTATTTATTCAAAACTAGTAAAAACCACTTACCTCATGCTTGGTGATGAAAATGGCACTCCAAAGTTTCTCCAAAATCGGCTTCCACGAAAGAAATGAAGTGAAAATGAGCCAAAACTCCAATTTTATAAGGACACTGCCCAACCCCGATTTTCGCACATACGGCTCTGCAAAAATGAGCCAAAACCCCAATTTTATAAGGACACTGCCCAACCCCGATTTTCGCACCTACGGCTCTGCACCTGCGGAAGTCCATCGCAGGTGCGGTTTCCCCCAAGCTAGGCGAAATCCGCTTCTGCGGTCACTCATGCGCTTCTGCGCTTTCGCACGTGCGGCGCTCACCTCGCATCTGCGACCATCCCAACTTTGTCCAAATGTCGCTTCTGCGACCCCATAATCGCACCTGCGGGCTCGCACCTGCGGCCTTTTCCATGCAGGTGCGATTACACCAGATACCAGCAGCCTTAGCCTTTCTCAAATTCCAAATTCGATCTGTTAACCACCCGGAATCCACTCGAGGCACCCGGGATCCCGTCCAATCACACCAACCAGTTCTAAAACATAATGCAGACCTTCTCGAAGTCTCAAATCATATCAAACAATGCTAATACCGGGAATCGCACTCCAATTCAAGCTTTATAAACTTTAAAATTTTAAACTTCCTCATTCGATGTCGAAACATATCAAATCACGCCTGATTGACCTTAAATTTTGTACGCATGCCATTTTTGACATTACGGACCTACTCCAACTTCCGAAATCGGAATTCGACCCAGATATCAAAAAGTCCACTCCCGGTCAAACTTCTCAAAAACCTTCAAATTTCTAATTTTGGCCAAATGACTCCAAAATGACCTAGGGACCTCCAAATCCACTTCTGATCACGCTCCCGATACCAGAATCACCATACGGAGCTATTCCCAGACTCGGATTCTCAAACGGACATCGATAATATTGAAATGCACCTCAACCCAAATTTACGAGTTTCTTCCAAAATGCCAACTTCCACAATAGACGCCGAAAAGCTTCCGGGTCATCCAAAATCCGATACGAACATACGCCCAAGTCCGAAATCATCATGCGAACCTGTCGGGACCTTCAAATCCCGAATCCGAAGTCGTTGACTTAAAAATCCAACCTTAGTCAACTCTTCCAACTTAAAGCTTCCGAAATGAGAATTATCTTTCCAAATCAACTCCGAACTCCCCAAACTTCAATTCCGACCACGCGTACAAGTCATAATACTTGAAGTGAAGTTGCTCATAGCCTCAAACTGTCGAACGACGCGCTAGAGCTCAAAACGACCGATCGGGTCGTTACATTATTGCTCAAAAGTGCTTTTTAGAGTGATTAACCAAACACAAACTGCTTCTCTCCAAAAATACTTTTTTAAAAAGCACTTCTCAAAATAAGCTGATTTTTCCAGTTTTGCCAAACATGCTATAATAAGTGTATTTTTTTCTTAAAAGTGTTTCTGAGAAAAGTGTTTTTGGAGAGAAGCTACTTTTTTCTACTTCTCAAAAACTGTTTCTGCTTCTCCTCAAAAATACTATTTTTTCCTTCTAAAAGCTTGCTCAAACCTCTCAATTTTTTGGAAAAAATCATTTTTGTCCCAAAAAATAAAACTTGGCCAAACGAGCTATAAGTACGTATATAACAGTAAAGATCCTTGACATTGATAGGTTAAATTCACGTATTTAATCCCTTACACGAAAAGCAATAATTTGTTTGGTGCAACTTTCTAAAACAGAACAGTGAAAAGAAACCCTTGGAGAAAAAAAATTAAACCAAAAGAATGTAGTTTTGATGGCATTTTAGCATGTCATGTGTATAAAATGGGTAAAAATGGAGTTTTAACTCTAGGAGGTCTACATAACAACTTATTGAACTAAATAGTTGTTCAGAGCCACTTCTTCCCCGTTTTACCCTATTCCTATATCCCATTTGATAGAACAAGAATTATAAAGCATCAGCTGGTTCATCTTCAATTCTTTACCAATCATTTTTCATGGCCAACGGAAGAAAACTCTGGTTCAATCGTTTTCCTTTTTCGGGATCTTTAGCAGATAATCGGTCGGATTGACTGTTTACTTTTCTTAGTCAGTATATAAATCGTATATTGATCGTACATGATTATACATATGTTATATAGAGGGATATTTGCACTAATAGCCGGACAGATTTGTTGTTTATTTTTTTTTGAGGGTATACATAAATTATAATAATATTATACATCTACCAGCAATTTTATTTTAATCAGTTCAATAAGAGACTATTTAGGTTAATTCTTCTTATATTTATATATGTTATACATCCGCCAGCTATTTTCAGTTTAAGAATTTGAGCGGCCAATTACTCTTGTTTTTAGTTTTACTGAAATCAGAGAAAACTAAAGTTGGGATAAAAATATTATGGAATTGCAAGGCCAATTAAATATAGTTCCACCTCGTATTGAAATAGTTAACGTATATTTTAATAGATACTCGTGCCTCCAGTGGAGAAACAATTGAGATACTCAAAACGAGGAAATTAACAGTAAGTTCTGACATTTGATTCATTATGAAGAATACAGTAATATTATGATTAGCAGGACAAGAACCAAAGGTTCCACCTTACAAAATAGTAATATGGATTACGCGTAGAACACTTACTTTTTCTATTTAATAATTAGTTCT
The DNA here is from genome assembly GCA_005239505.1 of Nicotiana paniculata. Lineage (NCBI taxonomy): Eukaryota > Viridiplantae > Streptophyta > Magnoliopsida > Solanales > Solanaceae > Nicotiana > Nicotiana paniculata. The sequence goes on along the minus strand of ML367303.1, from coordinate 27,256 downwards.
CTTTTCATTATCTGACAATGCCAAGCTCACTACGATTATTATAGTATTATGATTTATGACAATAATCAATCACATGATCATTAAAAACAGCCCACCACATTAGACTTGTTCCACTGATTGATGAATATTAGCTTGAACTGCTAACAATGCGTACTCGTTGGAGTACACTAAACAAGATTATTAAACAGTTTATACGAAGATCACAAAACAGATCAAACTTTTAATTTGCACTATTTAAAGGATACTTTCATCAACTGAACTTGTATCAAGTTTTGGCATAAACATGAAAAGGGTTACTTTAGTTTTCTTCTTTAGTCTCTTCTTAGTTTATTTTATAAGAGAAACCAAGGCAGCTTCTCAAGCAGAAGGCCATGGAGTTTACATTGTTTACATGGGTGCCACGGGTTCATCGAATGATGTCGCGACAGATGATCAAATTCAGCTTATGAGCTCCTTGACAACGAGGTAATTGTCTTGTAAATTGTAAAAATGTTTTAACATTCTGGACTATGATAAGGTTGTAATGTTATCACTTGTCACAAACTTATTACTTGTTAGTAACTTTTATTACTTCACCAAATACCATTTTGCTCAAATTTTAGTAGTAGTAAACATGCACTGATGTATTTTGACATGGTGCTAAAACTATTGCGCACACTGCCAGTTACCTGCATCCAGAGGCGGATATAATACTCGAGCATCAGATTCATGTGAACTCAGTACTTTCGACGCATAACATAAATTTATGTTTGAAAATCTTCAAAAATTGCAACAGATTAAATAGTAGGTATAAACCCATGATTTAAAAATACAATGCGTTCAACGCTAAGAACCTATAGGTTAAACTCATAGAACTTAAGTCCTAAATCCGCCTCTGCTTGTATCATGCGTCTAAAAGTTAGAAATTCATGCAAAAGTTCTATCCTTTTAATTTAACGTTATAAATATTGCATTAGGAGAAAGAACGCAGTGGTGCACAGCTACAGAAATAGTTTCTCAGGATTTGCAGCACGTTTGTCAGATGCTGAAGCTCAATCGATTGCTCAGCAACCCGGAGTTATCTCTGTTTTCCCTGATCCAGTATTTCAACTCCACACAACGAGGTCATGGGATTTTCTAACGGATCAATATGATCTGGTACATAGTTTCCCCAACAGTTCTGGTTCAAACTCAACCTCAAAAGGAGCAGACACCATAATTGGGATTTTTGACACCGGTAGGAATCAAAATGCAAACTTTTCTTGCTCTTTGTTTTTCCTTTATGACACTAATAAACCAATGTATCTCATACTATGTTTAGGAATATGGCCTGAATCAGAGAGTTTCAATGACAAGGGTATGGGTCCAGTACCATCTCGTTGGAAAGGCACTTGCATCAAAGGTTATGATTTCAATTCTTCCAGCTGCAACAGGTAATGGTCTTTGTTGAGTTATTGTCCCATATGGACTGTGTAAAGTTTTCTTAAGTCTTATATGCAGGGGCGGGTGCAGCTTTTGGTTACCATGTTCATATGAACCTAGTATTTTCGATGCAGTATATAAATTTATATGTAAAATCCACTAAAATTGTAATAAAATAATGCACATGAACCCATAACTTTAAAAAAATAATGGGTTCAATGCAGTGGCGGAACTAAGTAGTGTCAAGGAGGTTCGAACCGAACCCCCTTCCAAGAGTAAAATGATCTTTTTAAGTTATATATAAGCTGTTTAATCCCCTTGACACGAAGAAAAATTCAAATATAGTAGTAAAAGGCGTTCAAAACTGCTTTAAGTTATAGGTTCAAGTTCCAAGTCTGACATCCTAGAACATTTTTGAATCCCCTTGGGTAAAATTTTAGTTCTGCCACTGATTTAATTCTAAAAACATATAAAGTTGAACTATAAATCTTAAATCCTGGGTTCACCTCTGCTTCTATAGAGTCCTTGGGCACCTCTGTCTATTGTTTTAAGGTTTTGGATGTGATGATCATATTTATTCCCTGGTCAGCCAACCAAGTACCTAGATAGGTGTATGAGTTTATGATTAAACGTTTCACTGTCTACATTCATGGATATGTATCAGGAAACTGATCGGCGCAAGGTTTTACGATGACCCTGGCGACTCTGCAACACCTGTTACAGGGACACCTAGGGACCATGACGGGCATGGTACACATATTGCAGCTACAGCAGCAGGGAGTCCAGTGGCAGGTGCATCCTATTATGGGTTAGCAACAGGAACAGCCAAGGGTGGTTCTCCAGGGTCAAGGATTGCAGTCTACCGTATATGCACGCGTTCTGGATGCAGTGGATCGGCTATTATGAAAGCATTTGATGATGCCATTGCAGATGGGGTTGATATCATAAACTTATCAATTGGTCAACCAGCTGGAACAGAGTTTGAGTTTTCAACAAATCCTATTGCCATTGGAGCTTTCCATGCTGTAGAGAAGCGCATTTTTGTCGTCGCCTCTGCTGGAAATGATGGCCCTTTACGAGAAACTGTTGTCAATGTTGCTCCTTGGATTTTCACAGTTGCTGCTACAACTATTGACAGAAACATTGAGACACATGTTCCCTTTGGCAAGAACAAGCTGATTAAGGTGCTCAAAAGAAAAACACTGTTATTCTAAACACAAACTATCTTTTCAAGAACATCTTTCAATAGTACCCTTGTTGATTTTCAGGGTGGAGGTATTAGCTTTAGTAATCTCAAGAAATCTCCAGTTTATCCATTGGTGGACAGTAGATCTGCAAACTTAACTATGTATGACGGGGACGCAAGGTAATTGGAATACTGAAATACACTAGTTCCAATTTCTGGGGTCTCCTTGGGAAATAAAACTGTACATACCTGCAACTAACTTTAGGCAAATTTCAGTGACTGTGAACCAGATACACTCGACAAACACAAAGTCAAGGGTAAAATTGTTGTTTGTTATCATCTCAGTGATGATTATTCAATCGAAGAAAGGCTAAATGAAGTAAAGAAAAAGGGTGGCATTGGATTTATATTAATTATTCCTGATGATGAACTCATAGTGGCACCCAAAATGGGATCCTTCCCAGGGGCAGTAATCACTCAACATGATGGAGTGAAGATTCTTTCATACCTCAACTTGACAAGGTACTCACTTTACTTATCAAGAAGCATTTGGTGTAACATAGCAAATTGCTAAACATAGAAAATTTCTAACTGCACCTTCATATTTTTTAAAGGAACCCAGTGGCAACAATTCTGCCAACTGTAAGTGTAGATAATTTCAAACCAGCTCCTGTTGTGGCTTTCTTCTCATCAAGAGGCCCTGCATACAACACTCGAAACCTCCTAAAAGTAAGCACTCCTTGTTCTTTTTTTCCCAATTTAGACCATTGCTCGATTTTGTGCCCCTAAGGCAGGGCCATGCTAGTCTTTTCTAAAACTTCCAAATTTACTGGAAATCTCCAAAGGGACAGTAAGGAATCGTATTACTTACATATGTTATAAAGCAGAACCTATGCTCTACACCAGATTGCTAGTAGATCACATACTGAGAGGTTTCTGACATATACTTGCAGCCGGATATTGCAGCACCAGGGACTGCAATACTTGCAGCTTGGCCCGCAAATGACACAGAAGTGGCTCGGTCAGGCCAAGAACCACCAGTATTCAACTTCGTCTCAGGGACTTCCGTGTCTTGTCCTCATGTTTCTGCAATTGTTGCAACACTGAAATCTCAAAATCCCACCTGGAGTCCTTCAGCAATCAGATCAGCTATAATGACCACAGGTAGCAACCTGATAATAGTTGAAGCATGCCAATGCCACCACTGCTAACTCATATGAAAATAATCTTATTCTCCTCTTCTTTGTTTGCTCTTTTCTTTTTAATAGCTTTTCAGGAAAGCAACTTGAAGACTCCAATGTTAGTCAACAGTGCATATGGAGAATACCTTGCCAACCCATATGACTTTGGTGCAGGAGTAGCAACTATGTCAGGACCACGGGAACCAGGCCTGGTTTATGAGACTGAGATCACAGACTACTTGTTATTCCTCTGCTCTGCTGGTTATAATACATCAACAGTTAAACTCATCTCAAAGACAGTTCCAGACAGTTTTTCATGCCCCACCAACTCAAGTGCTGAATCAATGTCTAACATGAACTACCCATCAATAGCTGTTTCTATGTCCGAGGAAAGAGAAACCAAGGAAGTTACCAGAACTCTAACTAATTTTGGTGAAGAAGAAACAGAATACACGGCAATCATAACAGCACCAGATGCATTGAGAGTCCTAGTGCATCCAAGAAAATTGAAATTTACAAGTAGCACCAAGAAACTGAGCTATCAAGTGACTTTCAAAGCAACATCTAGAGAGAGAGAATTATTTGGATCAATTACATGGACCGGTGGTAAGTACAAGGTTCGAAGTCCATTTGTTGTCTCTTACTGGTAATATTATCAAGCATCTGCTAACCAGTCCGAGAAATGGGTTTATGCAATGCAATGCATCCATAAAAGTTGTGTCATCAATTTATTTGTAATTCATATGAATCATGAATAAAAGGTTCTCAATAGAGAAACTGTATCTATCTCATAATACACTTTTTTTTAATAAGTATTTATTTCATGATGTTACTTAATACAATACCTTCCGCGGTAATAAAAGAATCTAAACAGAAGCAATAACTAATGAGAACAAAAAGATGGAAACTTCAAGGTAAACGCACATGAATGCACTATGCGGCAAAAAAAAGAAAACTTTGGGACAACATTAACACCAAGAGAAAGAAGAAACAAATCAATGCCAAGCAGTGCCATACTGATAAAAAGTCCAGCTTTTATCAACAATATAATGGAGAAAGTAACAAATAAGTCTCAGAACCAAAAGCAAGTTATACTATGGAAGATAAGAGATTTTAGTTATAAGGATACTTCACCACAGAGAGAACTAGTTCCCTGAGAACCTCATTTCTTTTCTTCAGGTGTGAGGTTGTTCTTATTGTTAAATGTCGCTTGCATCCATGTTTCAGATTTTAAAGTGCTGGAATATATCACTCGATTGACTATTTTATCTTATACAATATAGACATATCATTTTAAATTATTGAAGGTAGTGAAAAAATTAAGGATACGCCACAATGTTCATAATATACTAGTTTCTCCTTAGGCGACAGTAACAGAAAACTAGTTAAAAGTAGTTTCATTCATCTCTCATTTTGGCAATAGGAGAAAAATATCCAAAACTTTGCTTATTATTTTTCCTATCATCCGTTCTAGTGGCAGCATTCCCTGATCTATTGTGTCCCCCGTTCTAGTGGGAGCTTTCCGACTTTGCTTCATATTGCAGATATTGTGTTAGATATTTTATATGATATATATAGTTAGCCTGTACAACTGTAGCGTGAACAATCATAGAGTAGTAGAGCTATTGGATTCCAACTAAGTGCACAAACATGATTTTCTTTCAATCTCAAAAAACACAAATGCCATAACATATGGCATGTAATGAACAGAAAGGAGATGTACAGAGTTGCAAAGTTTCTCAGACTACAGACACATGCTGTGTAAGAAATAGAGCTCTAGCAATCAAAATCCAGAGATGAAGTAACTGATGAAGGACGATGGGACGAAAATGCAGTGGTTTTGACCTTGCTTCTGATGTTTCTAAATTTCAGAGGTTACAGAAAGCAAATATTGATCTTGATTGAATCCACGTTTATATGAAACTATTGACATACTTTTTGAGGATCTGATCAACAAGGATCCTGTAACCTTTTTCCGTGGGATGGTAACTATCCCAAAATAAATATTTTGTGTCATCTTTACATGTTCCGCTGTATTTGTTGCACAGTATTACCACCTCTATGTTTCCAGTACCACAGCATCCTCTATCTACTACTTCAAATCCTGACATCATTCATATTTTATACGAGGTCAATTTCAATGATATACTCAACAGAAGAAAAAATTAAAAGTTACATTTTATGGTTTTGAGTTGTTGATGGTGATAAATAGATCACTTTTTTTTCGGAATATGTGAATAACTATTTAATCCAAATTTTTAAGAAAATGTTTCATGGCCTTCAATAATCTTGAGTCAACCCTTATACCCCAACCCCTGACTACCTTGATCAGTCCCATCGGGAGCTATATTCATTCTCGGAAGGGGGTGCAGGCGATATCCACAATCTCCTTCTCATACATACATACATACATACATACATAAGTTCATACCATGTTCAGAAAAGCACATTGTGCTTAGAATTCTACAACCCCTGACTTAAATTAGATCCACGCTCAATTCACCGCCTTCCTAATAATATGCTTAATGGAAATTTAGTAGCTCCACTTTAGGTTATGAGCTGCTAAAGATTAAGCGCCTAGAGTACCAAATAGTTCCTACTTAAATCATACTCAAGATTGAAGATTATCAGAGGTCAGACAAACTTGATATACAATTTAAAGAACCCCAAGTAATCAAGAAATGTGACAATAGTGAAGATTTGTGTTTACCATGTTTTTGAGGGTTGACAACAAGATCAAGCAGAGAACTATAGATATCAATGAAAACCAACTTGGTTTGAAGGAAATTTTTGGACAATGAACCAATTGCAGCAGAGAGCTTAGTGTTGGCTAACTGTGCAGCTTGATTGTATTCCTCTGAACACTCTCTTGATATACCTCCACCTAGTGTTCTCTGGGAAGGCAAACACCCTATGGGTGGAACTCCAAAAACTGCTATTTTTCTTGCTCCCAATTTGTATAGTTCCTTCCAAAAGAAAGAAAAAAAGATTGACAGACATTAACTGACAGATCAACTTAGAAATTTAGTTTACTAAAAGTACAAACAATAAAAATGAGAATAAGGTGATGCACTATATGTAAAATGTTATATATATTAGGTAGCTCATAATTGTGAAGACACATGTATTCGTCCATTATAAATTGAACATTCTATAGGTGGCTCAATTCTTCAAGTTTACAATACAAAAATACATAGGGTCACTGATTAGATATCAGATATATTTGGCTTGGAGAATCACATAATATTCATAATCAATCTTTCTCATTCTCATAATCTACAATTTAGTCAGAAAGTTTATTTTAGATTAGTGAATTTTTGGAGTTATGAGCTCCAAGATTAATTATTCTAGGTGGAACATCGTGCTTTTCATTCATATGAAACATCACAAGTTTAGCTACGAATTGGTCATGCTGAATAATTGTGGCACAACTAAGTTTAACAATTTGATTCTAAGAATCACTTTTTCATACTAGAATTACTACTTCTTCCATTTTAATATGTTTGACACTTCATATTTATCAAGGATTGTTTAATCTGGCCAGAGCTAGTTAATTGGATCATAGAAATTAAAGGAACCTACACATTTAGGAATTAGAATACTCCTGACACACTTTTCCGATTAGTTTGTACAAAACATAATAACACATTTTTTTAATTTGGAAACAGTTTAACTTAGGGTTTCCATTTTACTCTTAATGAGACATCTTTTATAGCCATACAAATGTTATGATATGTTAAGATGTTTCAAAAGTCTCAATTTTTTTTTCTGAAACTCCCCGAGTCAAACTATGTCATAATTAATACTCATGTTTGGCACTTGTCACTTAACAAGGAATGATCAATTGGACTCGAGCAAGTTAATTGGATCAGATTAGTTATTGCAATTAAAAAAAACCTACACAATTAGGAAGTAGAATTAAAGAGAGAGTAAATATAATTAAGATGATGAAATAGGTGTACGTACTTGGATAAATTCAGAAGCTCCGGCGGCCATAAGATCAGTGTATCCGTTAACATCATACTGAAGCCGTCGAATTCCGACGGTGAAGTAGGTATTGGCCAGGTCATCGCTGCCGGCTACCACTAAGAACACGCTATTCCTCAATATGTCGTTCGCTTCTTCTTCTCCAACTAATTGATTCAGCTTCCCAATATATTCTCTAAAATGATCTAATTGTGTTGACAGAGATATGACTGACTGAAATTTCCAAAATAAAGCGGGAATTCAAATTGTTACTTTCCACAAATACAGTACTCAAAACAGGGGGGAAAAAAAGGAGAAAGGGCCAATTGCCAATTCCGCCTGTGAACCAGTTTTACTTGTCCTTTAAGAAATATAATAATAAAGTAATTACATTTTTTACCATAATACCCACAATAATAATGTGATATTTGTACGTTATACCCCTCTACAATTTGAATTTAAGAAAATGACCTTTTTAGATCTCTTATATATAAAAAATAAATCTATTATGTTTAAAAGTAAATCTCACATGTATAAAATAAGAGATAGGTCATAAAACAAAAAATTAAGTTTGTAAAGAACCAAAAAAATAATTGACCCCCAATAATAATAGCTTTGAGAAGTAATTTGGAGAAAGTGTAATTAATAATAAGGGTAAAACATGAAACACCTTTTTATTTTCCTCTTGGTTGGACAAGTAAAAGTAAAAATATATTTTTAGTAGAATGGACAAGTAAAAATGAACGAAGAGAATATTTGAAATAGGACATTTTTGTTCTTCATTTGTCAATTTTGTCCTCCACTATTACAATTTGGTAAGTACCCCTTCGTAATTAAGCAGAGATCTCGGGTTCGAGCCCTGAGTATAAAATCGTCTTTTTGGGAAGCGTTTTATCCTAGTGTAGGATTTTTTTTCATATTTAATTTGGTTCCAATGCGCGTATCGGACATAAAATTATCTAATTTCATTGTGAATTTTGACATAAATTCTTAAATATTTTAAAAATGGAATTATATACTTAAAGATCATGTATAAGGTTCTATAAAGTGTATACTATATATGTCTTTATAAGTAACAAAAGAACTACTCGGAAAATTTAAGAATAGGAAATGAAAAAAGACTACATGATATTTCAAATATTAAGTGTCATATAAAATGGATTAATTGATGTAGTTGTACATTTTATTAAAAAGATATATTCCACAAATCAAAGTGAGTAAAATACCGCAAGGGCAGGCGTTTGAGGATCAAATCCACTAGCTCCTGAAGCAAAGCTTACTCCAGTTTTAAAATCCTCAGCTTGCAAATTAGGATCAAGATAAGCTGGCATCAGTTCTTTAATTCCCAGTTCCTCCACTGCAATAAATAATTGAATATCAAAGTCAAACTCAACGGTAAAAATTTACGAGCAGTAAGGATTTATATCGAATGTTAAGATGCTAACCACTAACAATTAAATTTCTATATAATTAGGTGGCATAAAAAATTAAACCAAACAGCAGGAAACTATGTTCATTGAGTATGAGTTTACACTGTTATAAATTAAGATTAAATTATTAGTTTAAATCATTAATATATTGGTAAAAATTGTAACGATTTTATGTGGAAATTTAATTTCTGCACCGAAATAACAAGTCTTTATTTATTGAAAGAAGCTGGGAAACCAATTGTTGATAAAAAGCACCTTTTTGTTGGGATTTTCATGAAAACGAGTCAAATGTTAGCATGAATGAGAGGAGTAATTACTTCAGAAAATAAAAGTAAAACTGTAAAAGATAGATATGCACATGCTCAAGTTTCACCTTGTTAGTGAAAGTTAGATTCTTCATTTTGTAAATCTCCTCACCTATTTTCTATTTCCTTACCTCTACCCCTACCCCTACCCCTACCCCTACTCTTACCCCCTATGTGTAATTTTAAAAAAAATCTTCCCGTTTAGTATCAATTTTAAGAAAAAAAAAAAGCACCCTAAAATTCGCTTTCAGAAATACATTTTTTTTTACAAAAAAAGTTATCATCTTTTAAAAAATTAAAATTCAGTTGATGGGAGGATAAAGAAAGTACAAAATATTAATATTAAAACCTTGAGGAATTAAATTGTCAGTTACCGTCCCAANTATATATATATATATATATATATATATATATATATATATATATATATATATATATATATATATATATATATATATATATATATGGTTGATCATGTAGCTAGCCAATTTATTAGAGGTCTATTTCTTGCGTATTTATTTGAAGAAGACAGACGAGAAAAAGAAATTACTACTATATATTATATTATAATTTATATCCCGTAAGCTCATAGAACTCTGCTCAATTATGCAGCAGAATTATTGTGTTTATGGGGGAAACGTAGTTTTGAGAATATATGGTTAATTATTATCCATGCTTTAATTTCCCATTAAATTTGCAAAATTATTTCAGCCCCGCAAAAGAAAAAGAGAGAAAGAAAGCATAGGTGGTTGTACCAGAAAACTATATATAATTTAGCTCAGAGAATTAAAATCCAAAGAACACAAGAGACATTATAGTGACTACAAGCAAAATTTGCACTAATTGAACCATTACCCATTCCTTTTGTTACTTGAACTTACTCAAATATTTGACACTTAACAGTCCCAATTTTGACTGTCAAATTAAACTTGTCCATTTGACACCCATAGTAGAGAGCGTATATTGCTTAAAATTCCATAGAAGTTCCAAATTAAAATAATGAAATTTACCCCTTAAACTCTCTATTCACTTCAGTCCTAGTAACCGAACCATGATTTAAGTGATTTTAAGCAACTTATCAAGACTACTTGAAGAAGTTGATTAAACAGGGTCGCTCGATGCACAAAACATCTCATATTCACGTAAGGTTCAAAAAGAGTTGCACCCTAATTAGTAGACAACTCGAAGATGTTAATTGTTTGTTCATTATATCTGTGAGACAAAGAGACAATGACGATGTTCCTGGTGGACGATAATTGAAGACATGACAAGGGACAACCGTCACTGATCGTGGAGACAATCTTCCTTCCTTGGTATCTCGAGAAACTAAAAAAGTGCGTCCACTGTTTTTTAGTTTCAAAAAGTTTAAATACAATATCAAAGTCAATATATATATATAGAGAGAGAATGAACATATAATATACCTATCAAGTCCGAGGGAGTCTTGGCATTGCTAAACCTTCCAGTAGGTTTTCCACCCATGAAATCCTTCCCATATGGCTCAAAATTACATTTAACAATCGTTGTTATGTGATTATTGTTTCCTTGATCAACAATGGAATCTCCGAAAGCAAAAACAGCTTTCACTGTTACATTTTCCGGTAGCTGAACTTTCCCTTTACATGATGAGGCAACAAATAACAGAAACAAAATATGAAACAAAACCATCGTACGTGACAAAAACACCAAACAACAACACAACATTTTAAGAGATGTTAGCAACTTTTTGTTTCAAGAAGATGAAACAAAAATGGCCTGGTTTGGAAAGCTTTAAATAACTGTGGAATTGAGTAGCAATGGCCATCGGTTTTTTGTTTATTTATAGATGGCTAGAAAAGGATATATACGTTATTATATTGACTATCTTAAGGGCTTGGTCAATCAGTCTTTATTAGGTTTGTTAATTGTGTCTTAAGTTATATATACTTATATTAATTAGTAATTATTATTACGTACTTAGAGTGAACTAATGGTAGAGGATAACTCAATAATCATGAAATGCATGAGATGAAGGTCCCTGTCAATGGCTTCTTTAGCCTTTTTAGCTTTTGCTTAGCTGCAGTCACTTTAGAAAGTGACAGAAGTATTACTACATGAAAAAGTTTCCTCTTTTTATTTACCTACTTCCTCTATTTTTCAAGTATCAAGCTAATTATAGACAGATCAAATTAATTAATAAACTAACAATGCACCGACTTGTTTGGCTTATGGAGTACTAAAAAATAGAGCATATTAGGTCAGACCATATACTGATATATTTGGCTAATATAAGGTTTTGAGGGCACGTGTCCATATCTTGTCCATCTAATTAATTTAACCAAGATTTTGGTAAAAGTCTATTTATCTCTCGAAAAATAATTGTTTAATTAAGAATAAACATTCAGGGAAAAGAGGAAAAGAAGAAGAAATTGGATCTATCTAGAGAGAATGAGCTGGAAAAATCAAGATCATATTAGAACAAAGAATCAAAATCACTCTGCCAAATGCCAACTTCTGGTTTAAAGTTTCTAATTACCCATTTGATCACGCTCAACTAGCTTTTATAAAAAGGACTAAGCGATCGTTACAAATATAATTCGGTTTACAACTCCGGAGTCGAATTCCATAGAAAACTAAAGCTTAGCTACAGTTGTTCACTATCACCAAGAATACAAACTTAGAATAACACATGTTTATAAATATTAAATTATAAATATCACATGTTTAGAATAGTACATAACCATTTTTTCCCCTTTTGGCATCATCGAAAAGTTCCAAATTTAAGAAAGTCCCAGATATTTAAGAATTACTCATGGCCACTGGGGCAACTACAAGTGCAATCATGGATTAATCATCTATAGTAAACCAAGAATGCAAACTATCAAAGAAAATGAAACAAGATTAAGAGCAAAAACAGCAAAATTCATTATAGAAGCATTGTTCAATCACAATCCACAAGAAGAAATAAAAACAGTTAACATCATGAGCCAAAAAAAAAAAATCCCTAATCTGGGTCACTGAAAGTCAAAGACAGGCTAGACTACTAAGGTTGGGAAGGGGTGGAGGCTGCGTTTTTAGCTTGGAGAAGAGATAGAATATCCTTAAGAATCCCCTCATTCTTCTCATTTTCTTTGGAAAGCTCAGTTCTGAGAGCATCCCTCTCATGTTCAACCTAAGCCAGGCGGTTCTTCAGCCTAAGTATTTCTGCATCCTTAGCGCAACCCTCCTGCAAAAGTGCTCTGACTTTGCTGTTCACCGGTGTCTTCCTGGATGAACCAGGTTCATTATGAGGAATATTGACAGCATAGTCACAGACCAGAAGAGTATTTTTTCCAAAGTGATCCTTGATTGTGGCCATTTCTGCCTTCTTTAGAAGCACCTTGTAGTGAGCAAGTACAGTTGTGAGGATGAAGCCATAAGGAATGACATGAGCCTTGGAACCGTTTACCACCCTTTCCAGCAGCTGCATGATGAAGTAAGGCCGTTGATCTGCTTTCCACTGTCTAGGCACTCCATGAGAACTAAGTCCATGTAGTTGGTTATGTGCCTTCTCTCCTGCCTTGGCAGTACACACTTGTTAATGAACTCAAAACACCACCTTGTGAGGGGGCTCCATCTCACTTTTGTAGACACCCCTTGGTTCAACCTCCTCTTCATTGTCACAGAACCTTCTAGTGATTTGCAGAGCAGTAGGAAGAGCATCTAAGATGGGTCATCTCTTCTTGGTGTAATCATCATATCCTTCAGACGGGATCCTAAGCACTTCTCCCAATTCTATGACATCAAAGGAAATTTTGATCCCCTTCACTTGGCTAGATACCCTGTCGTCCTTGATTACAGCATTGGCCGTGAACTCGACTATCTCACTTCTGGCTAGCCTCCCATCTAGCTGAAGGACCATGTCCTTCCAGCCCTGCTCCTCCAGCTTATCCATTAGATAGACCATGCCAGATTCCTCCAAATCTTACAGCAATCTCCCCTTCAGAATGGTGCGCTTCCCAAACTTAGTCAAATTGTCCTGTTCTCCAGAAAACTCATCTTCTTCAGCACTCCAATCCTCCTCTTCATCAATTTGAACTTTCTTTGATTTTACTGTAGACTTGGTTCTCTTGGAAACAATTGAGGGTGCAGCAGACACAGATGCAGACTTCTTTGAAGAAGTCTTGGATTTCTTTGGTTTAAGGGTTTGAACCTCAACTTCTGCCCTTTGATCATCTTGATGGACCAGATCCATCTCCTCAATCTCAACAGCCTCTACAGGCTCATCAATTTTCTCCTTTCCCTTCTAAGCTCTCTTTCTCTTACTTTCCTTCAAAGCCTTTTGTAACTCCTCCTCACTCTGCCTAAGTGCACTCTGGTGGTTCATCCTCTTGGAAGAGGAGTTTCAGAACCAGCAGATGGAGTGACTTTTCTCTTCTTACTTGCTCCTGCAGTTTCAGACTCCTTAGCCTTTGAAGTTCTTTTCTTCTTTGGTTTATAACTCTCTCCTAACTTCTTCATAAGATCTGTCAAGGTCTCCTCAATGAATAAACCAGGTTCATATGTAGATTTTCCTAGATTTACTAATCCCTCAGCCGCTTTTCTTGATTCATTTCCCCCTGACTTCTTGGCTCCCTCTTCTATTACTACTGTTTTAGTACCACAAATAGACAATCTAGTAGTTTCTTCCCCTGTTCCCCTTGCTTCACTCCGACTTCCCTCTCTCTCTATTTCTTTCCCAATTTTATTTTTACTACCGCTTCGTCTTACTTCTGGCAACTCCACATTTTTCACTGACCCAACAACACAAACATGTTTTCTAAGTTCTCCTCTATTTCAGACACATTCTCAGAAGCGATATTTGGAACAGTTGATACCTATTCGAAATCAGATGATCATGTTGCTTCCTCAGTAGTTGATTTAAATGAATCACTGGAATTATCTGATTCTTGAACCTGACTGGCTTGTAGTTTGGCATTCAATTTTCTGGTGAGAGAACCTGTAGCCACTGTTTTTCTAGAAAGCATTTTAATCCGTCTTTTTCTGGGTTCTAGACTAGGGCTAGGTTGAGGAATAGTGGGACTGGGTTGAGACGGAGTAGGACTTGGTGGGGGAGGTGTTGAAGAAGTCGAAGATGGAGTAACAGGTGGTGGAGAACCAAGGTTGTCCGAAGGATTTGTCATTTTTGATTTAAGATGGAAGAAGAATATTTTGAGTTAAAGAAGAAAAGAGAATTAGAATCAAGGTTTTGGAGCAGAGAGATGAAAGGATTTCGACGGTTATAACTTAGTGAATGATGACTTAGAGAAGTGATTATGATGGGGTTCTAAAGGTTATGGGTTATTAATATATAACGGGAGTATTTTGGGTAAAAAAAAGTCTAATCACTTATGTAAGTGTCAGTTAGAGATGACAGTTACGGCTCCCCTATTTTCTAGGCTTTTTAATTTGATGGGATTCTAAGAGGTGACGGAACTGGTTCAAAATTAGGATAAAGACTAGATTTTGAAAAGATATAGTTTTAGGTAGAGTTCTGATCATGAATAAACTATTAATATTTCAAAATGTGTATGGTGGAGAATACATACCTCGCCTTTCAGATGAATCAGCACTGATGAACCAGGTTCATCATGTAAGCGACCTCTTGATCAAGCCTCAACTTTCAACAATAGAAAAAACATCATTAGTAACCAATGAGTCATTTCAAAACATGGCAAGAGAGTATGTTATTTACAGCATGAGACTGAGCAACGATTAATCTGATTATTTACACAAATTTCAGAATTTCTAGCCAAATTTTTTTTTATTTTTTTTCATGTACATTACGAACTGGTTCAATTAGGTGATATTAATCATCCCTAACTATAACATGTTCATTTTAGAATGCTCTCTACTTAGTGCTTTTGTAAATATGTCAGCAATCTGTTTATCAGTAATACAAAATTCATAGAGATCAATCATTTCTCATAATTATCCCTTAAAAAATGATGTCTAACATCTATGTGCTTAGTCATTTTATGATGAACGAGGTTCTTTGTCATACTTATAGCACTGGTGTTATCACAAAAGATAGGGATGCATCTAACATCGATTTCAAAATCTAGCAGTTGCTGTTTAATCCACAATAATTGAGCACAACATGAAGTTGTAGCCACATACTCAGCCTCAGCAGTAGATAGAACTACAGAATTTTGCTTTTTAGTGGCTTAAGACACAAGACATGAGCCCATAAAATGTGCCATACCTAAGGTGCTCTTTCTATCCACTAAAAAACCTACATAATCAGATCAACATATCCCACAAGATTAAAGTTACTACCTTTTGGATACCAAAGACATAGATCAGTGGTGCCTTTTAAGTATCTCAAGATTCTCTTCACTGCAGTTAGGTGGGATTCTTTTGGATTAGCCTGAAATCTTGCACAAAGTTCTACACTGAAACAATGTCAGGTCTACTAGCAGTGAGATAAAGCAATGAACCAATCATTCCCCTATACAACTTTTGATCAACAGATGAACCAGGTTCATCTACATCTAGTTTTGTAGTTGTCGCAATAGGAGTGTCAATTTCTTTGGAATCTTCCATTTTAAACCTTTTAAGCAACTCTTTCACATACATTTTCTGATAGATCATAGTTGTATTTGAATTTTGTTTAATTTGTAAGCCTAGAAAGAAATTAAGCTCACCTATCATGCTCATTTCAAATTCACTCCCTATTAGTTTAGCAAATTCTTTACTTAGCTTTTCAGTGGTTTCTACAAAGATTATGTCATCTACATATATCTAAACTACCAAGAGATCTTTACCTTTTTCCTATAAGAATAAAGTACTAATTTTACCTCTCTTGTAGTCATGCTCAAGCAAGAATTTTGATAGCCTTTCATACCATGCTCTGAGGGCTTGCTTGAGTCCATACAGTGCTTTGTCAAGTTTGTATACATGATCAGGATTCTCCTTGTTCTCAAACCCCGGAGGTTGCTTGATAAACACTTCTTCCTTTAGATAGCCATTTAGGAAGGTACTCTTTGACATCCATCTGGTGCAGGGTGAATTCCATGTAAGCAGCAAAGGCTATGAGGAGTCTTATTGCCTCCAGCCTTGCCAGTGGAGCAAAGGTTTCATCATAGTCTATGCCTTCCTCCTGGTTGTATCCTTGAACCACCAATCTTGCCTTGTTTCTTGTAACTGTTTCATCTTCATCAAGTTTGTTTCTGAAGACCCATTTTATGCTAATTACTGATCTATCCAAGGATCTTGGTACCAGATGCCTCTTGCATTGCATTCACCCAGTCTGCATCCTGCAAAGCCTCAGGAACATTTTAGGTTCAATAAGAGATAGGAAAGCATCAAAAGAACACAGATTCTTCAAAGAGGACCTGGTTTTGATTCCAGAGGTTGGATCAGTGATAATTTTCTCAATAGGGTGAGAACTTTGATATTTGTATTGTTTCACAACCAACTGGTTACTCCTTGAAGTTCCTTCAGTGCCTTGTTGTTGTGGAACAGGATCAGGTACAGGATCCAATGAGGTTTGAACCTGTTCCATCATCTGTTCCTTCCTCCAGTGTTGCTCCAGTTTGGATTGAGTTTCTAACCAGCCCAATTTCTTCATCCTCTTGTTCCTGTCTCTCAGAAAGAATGTTAGTTTCATCAAAAACTACATGCACACTTTCTTCAACACACATATTTTTTTTTGTTATAGACTTTATAAGCCTTACTATGTGAAGAATATCCCAAGAATACTCCCTCATCACTTCTGGGATCAAACTTACATATGGAGTCCTTACCATTGTTGTGCACAAAGAACTTGCAACCAAAATCCCTAAGGTGGGATATATTGGGCTTTCTCCCTTTAAGTAACTCATAGGGAGTCTTCTCTACAAGTGGTCTAGTCATGCACCTATTTATGATATAGCATACAATATTAATAGCTTCTGTCCAGAAGCTATGAGGTAGTTTACTAGAAAGAAGCATAGTTTTAGCCATATCTTCAAGTGTATTATTCTTTGTTTCAACCATTCCATTTTGTTTTGGAGTTCTAGGGGCAGAAAAGTTGTGATCTATGCCATTCTCATCACAAAATTCAGTAAATTTAGCATTTTCAAATTCAGTGCCATGATCAGACCTAATTGATGCAAGTTGATTTCCTAATTGTTTTTGAATTTTTCTAACAAAGGAAGTAAACATGTCAAATGCCTCATCTTTAGTTGTTAGAAGCAATGTCCAGGTAAATCTAGAATAGTCATCAACAAGCACCATCACATATCTCTTACCTCCTCTACTTAAGGTTCTCATAGGACCACAAAATCCATATGGACCAGTTCCATCGATCTGGTGGTACTTACCACTTTCTTGCTTTTGAAAGAGGATCTTACCTGCTTCCCCCTTGCACAAGCCTCATAGACTTTGTCTTCCTTGAATTTAATGTTAGGCAGACCTATCACTAAGTCCTTGGAGACTAGTTTGTTAAGTTGACTCAGACTTGTATGTCCAAGTATCTTATGACAAAGGAGGGGATCACTGTCCAGCACACTTAATCATGTTAATTCATTTTTTGAAAGTGTGGCCAGATCTATGATGTATATATTTTTCACTCTTTTTCCCTGTAAAACTATCTTGTCAGTAGTAAGATTTATTACAAAACATTTTGTAGAGGTGAAAGCTACCAAGTTACCTATGTCACACAGTTGTGACACACTGATTAGGCTATATTTCAAGCCATCTATTAGGTAGACATTCTCAATGGAATGAGTGTCATCCTTACCTACCTTACCAACCCCAATGACTTCACCTTTCTTTCCATTTCCAAAGGAGACATTTCCTCCTTTGAGGTCCTCAAGTGAAAGGAACTGGTCCTTGTTACCAGTAATGTGTTTTGAGCAGCCACTATCCATGTACCATATTTGGCTACTTCCTTTCACTTGAACCTACAAAAGAAAATCAGGGGTTAGTCTTAGGAACCCAAACTAGTTTTGGTCCCATTCTATAAGCAAAAGGATGAATTAAATTCCTTTTAGCCCAATTTGGTAACCAATTCTTCCCTCGAACAAAACTTTTATTCTTTTGACTGGCCTGCTCTTTTGCATTGCATTCACTTTTGTAGTGACCATTCTTACCACAGTGGATACATATTTTGTTCTCAGAAAGGGTGAGGTACTTGCTTTTAGGATCCCATTTAGGCAGCTGACTCCCAAAGCCAAGTCCTCTCCTATTTCTACTATGATGTTCATGTAGCCATGTCAAAGCATCAGAGGATCTGTTCCATTTACAACTTCTGTCTAGTTCATGCTTGACCTTACCAAGTTCCTCCTTTATCACTCTTATTTGTTCATCCTTCATAGACAACTCATCTTTTAGTTTTCCTATACTTTCTTCTAAGGTGAGTTGAGACTTGTCAGCTATCTTTTTACTGGTTCCTAGGTTCAGTTTTAGATTTTCAGATTTTAACTCTAGGATATTTGTTTCAAGTGGATGAACCTGGTTCTTCAGAGCAGTATTTTCACTCACAGACTCACTTACTCTGAGTTCCAGGTTTTATACTTTGCTTTTAACATTACACACCCCTTAGACAACAGTTCCTTTTTTTTTATTAATTACTTCAGAATCATCAATAAAGTCAAGCAATAATTCAGAGAGTTTCTCTTTGGATAGGAACTTAATCTTGTCTTTGAGGTGAAATATACTTACCTCAGATTCCTCATTTGATTCACCAATTTCCATGAGTGCTTGTTCATCTCCATCTCCATAATCTGATGCTTCATCTGAAATTTCTCCCTAAGCAACAACCATAGCCTTTGTTGATATTTTGTTCTTCTTGGGATGAACCTGTTCCTTCTTCCGGTTCCTTCATTCAGACCTTTCCATTTTCCACTCAACTTCCCACTGAGGGCAGTTCTTGATGTGATGATCAGTTTTCCCACATTTTTAGCAGCCCTCATTAGTGGATTTTCTGGTGCCCTTGACTTGTTGTAATTTCCACCTCTTGAGGTGCCTTTTCTTCTCATAAGATAATTTTTGAAGTCCTTGGTGATCATAGTCATTTCATATTCCTACATTTCTTCTCCCTCAGTGATTCTTAGTGCCAGACTTCTTTCCTTCTTGGGAGCATCCATCTTCATTGTCTGCCTTCTAAGTTCATAGGCAGTGAGATTGCCAATTAGCCCATCCAGTTTGAGAGTTGCAATGTTCTTGGACTCCTAAATTGCAGTGATCTTACTCTCCCAAGAGATTGGCAGAACCCTTGTCAAAATCTTCTCAACCTTGTCTTCCTCAAGCAGAGTCCTTCCAAGAGATTTCAGTTCATTAGTCAATGTAGTGAACCTAGTGTACATATCTTGAATGGTCTCTCCTTCTTTCAGAGAGAAATTCTCATATTGAGAATATAGTAGAGTACCTCTGGATCTCTTCACTTGAGCAGTTCCTTCATGAGCCACTTACAAGGTGTCCCAAATTTCCTTGGCAGTGGTACAACTTTGAATTCTGCTGTACTCATCTGGACCAAGTCCACACACAAACTACTTCTTGGCCTTGACATTTTTCTCCCACTTTCTCAAATCCTCAGCAGTGCAGTCAGCTCTTGTCTTTGGCACATCTATTCCTTCAGCATTTGTCTTCATGGTGGCCAAAGGATCGTTCGTAACAATATCCCATAGTTCTTAGTCTTCTCCAATTATATAGTCTCATCATGTTCTTCCACCAGGAGTAGTACTGGCCATTGAAGAGTGGAGGCCTAGCAGTTGATTGTCCTTCCCAGTTTCCAGGTGGTGCACTCATCTTGATCTTTTCCTAAGGTGTTAGCCTCTTCAAGGATAACCCACTCTGATACCAATTGATGTTTTGTACGTCAATACCACACAAGGGGGGGGGGGGGGGGGGAGGGGTTAATTTGTGTGGTGTCCGATTTTTGCGTGCACTAGTTATAGAAGGACCAGTTTCTTCTACATGTTCCAACCTCTACTGTTTGCGGAATAATAAATACAAAAAATAAAGAACACAGAGATTTTTACATGGAAAATACCTGGCTCAAAGGTGAAAAACCACGACCTACTTCCCAGTAGGATTTTCCCAAACTGTTTTACTAAATCAGTGAGCCAAACATCATTTACAAAAACTCTTTTGTAAACCTAGGATTACCTAATCCCTTTGTGTCAAACTAGCCTCTAGCTATTTGCGACAGACTCCAAGTTAGCTATAACTTCAAAACACACAGTACCTATTACAGACGCTTCTAGATAAAGCAGAAAGGTACAAGTTGAAATCACCTACTACAAGTAACTAGACTGAAAGACAACAATTGGAACTGGTTCTTCTATCTGGTTCAAGTAGCTTCAGAGTCGCACACTTAAATCTCACACGAACTGCTTGCAAAATTGTCTTGCTAATTTTTCTCTCAATTCTTGCTTAACTTCTGATTTTGTGCGTACCTGTGAAAATAAGAACAATCAGCAATATATAGGATTAGTAGACGAGAGATGTTCTAGAGTTCTAATGCTACTCTCCTTGGTGGAAGAGTTCTAGTTAATCTCAACTCCTCAAATCCCTCCATATCTTTGATTCTATTCTTACTGAATAAGGAGTCCTTCTCCTTATTATTTTGCAATCTTTTCGATCGGGAGATATCTCTTTATTTCCCAGATTTCGTTTATCTACTGCATGTTCACCTTACGTGCCTTAACTCTGCATGTGTCTATGTCTCCAGTGATGGACCTGGTTCATCGTTGAGTTCCTTTGTCAATCTTCAAAACCATTCAATTTCTTGGGCCAACAGTATTGATCCCCCATATACGTTAGGAGTGATGTTGTTCAACAACTACCTAAATATGCACTCTCTCTCGAGTAATACACATTAAATAGGTACAGTCGATTGAGAGATCTTCAACCAACCACAATATAAACACGTAGTTGAATGATCACGCCCAACTATGCCTTATAAAAAGGACTAAGAAGTCGTTGAAAATATAATCCGGTTTACAAGTCCGGAGTCGAATCCCACAGAGAACTAAAGCTTAGATACAGTTGTTTACTATCACCAAGAATACCAGCTTGAACAATTCCTAACTTATAGATATTAAGATTCTTGTGTTTAAATAATTAACTAATAAATTAAAATAATAAATTAACACTAAAGATACTACAGGCTGGAGAAAAGATTAAGGAAGTCTAGAGTTATAATTTTTTCAATTGTCGGAATTCTTCCCGCTACGTCTTCTATAATTTCGCCTAAGTATTCGCTATCGATCATGGGCACTCTGACTGTCGTAACTCTGTCTCGAGTAATTACAACAATATACTAGATATATTCTCCCAAATTATGCTAGCTATCCTTATGTACAGCTCACTTAGATTGCACTCAAGGTTTCGTTATCCCTAATCCCACCTTTAAACCCACCATATTGATCCCTCATATATGTTAGAAGTGATGTTGTTCAACAACTACCTAAATATGCACTCTCTCCCGAGTAATACACACTAAATAGGCACAGTCGATTGAGAGCTCTTCAACCAACCACAATATAAACGTAGTTGAGCAAGTAGAGAAATCCAACGGCTCAATTATATAAAAACATAACAAGAATTTATCCTACAAAAGGTTCCATCAAAACCCTAGATAACAAATTAGCTATTCATAATAGTATGTAAAACTACAATACTAAAAGTCATAACCAACAATGAAAATAAGAAGAGGAAGGAAAAACTCGTAGAAGAATACCCCGTCTTTCTCCTATTGTTTCTCTGCCTTCTTAGGTCGAATCTGTGTCAAAATTATGTCCAAGGTGCTCAAAATACCGTTTATATATATATATCAAGTAGGTTCGGTCCCAAACAATTATACCTTCTCCTACGCGAAAAATGACTTTTTTCTGGCAGCCCGTCCCCGGGCGCGGATTCAACCGCGGACCCGGGCGTGGTTTTTGGCCAGTGTTCTGTTTCGCGCATTTTTCACCCTGTTCCGCTTGGAATTTGGAAAAACGTAAATCATGAAAGTTGTATTCCTTCGAGTTATATTTCTAACAATATATTGTGGAGCCCAAATGAAGTTCTGAGCGAAAAGTTATGTGCAGTTTACTAGATAGTGCACAATATGCGTACTCGATTCTTCATTCGTTCTTAACTATTAAATTTTGATCCCCGAACACGATCCCGACTTAATTTCTTGGGATTTTACTCAGATTTCAAAGCTCAAAATCACTTGAATTCATTTCATAGCATCTACATAGCTCGAAATCACTCCTACAAGGCATAAAACACACAATTAGTGCAAAACACTGGCGATTGAAGCTCAAATTCAATTAAAGTGCGGTAAATTAGAGTGTAATAAGCGACTAGAATACGTAATTTTAGCCTATCATCATTGAACAAATAGAGAAAATACTACGGCAAAACTATATAACATAATATGAAAATCATCCTCCAATAAGTTCCATCAAAACTCTAGATAACAAATTAGCTATTCAAAATAGTATGCAAAACCACAATACTAGAATTCATAACTAATAATGGAAATAGGAAGAAGGAAGTGAAAAACTCGTAGAAGAATTCTCCGTCTTGGTCCTAGTGTGTTCTTGCCTCCTTAGGTCGAATGTGTGTCNTGTGTGTATATATATATATATATATATATATATATATATATATATACACACACCAAATAGGGTCGGGCCCAAACAATTATACCTTCTCCTACGCGAAAAAGGACACTTTTCCAAGTCAGGACGTCCACGACCGGCGGATTCAACCGCGGATTTTACCCAATATTCTGCCTCACATCCGCGGCCAGATCCGTGGCCGCGGATTTGACCGCGTTTTTCACCCTATTCTGTTTGGAATTTGGAAAAGCGTAAAACAATAAAGTTGTATCCCTCTCAATTATATTCCAACCATATATTGTGGAACCCAAATGGAGTTCTGAACGAAAAGTTATGTGTATTTTACTAGACAGTGCGCAATATGCCTACTCGATTCTTCGTTCGTTCTTAACTATCAAATTTGATCTCGAACACGATCCCAACTTAATTCCTTGGGCTTTTACTCAGACTTCAAAGCTCCAAGTCACTTGAATTCATCCCATAACATCTACATAGCTCGGAATCACTCCTACAAGGTATAAAACACACAATTAGTACAAAATATTAGCGATTAAAACTCAAACTCAATTAAAGTGCAGTAAATTAAAGTGTAATAAGCGACTAAAATATGTAATTATAGTCTATCATCACCATTCAATAAATTTTATTTTATATTTTATTCATTTAAATAAAGAAATTAAAGATCTATGCTGCAAGTGGAGATATATATCATACTATTAATTTCTCTTCCTAGAAGAACGTTTCAGATAGTGCATGCTACTGTATACTATCGAGCGCCGCATTGTAAGACTCGGGACTTCTTGATTACGAATCCATATACTATAATTTGAGTTCAATTTCTAGTGGCGGAATCTATACAAAAAGAAAATTTACACGATCAAATTATCTATAAAGTTAATTTATACCTAATTTCTACATTAAGATGTTAACTGATAATCTAATAAAATTATACATAATTAATCTTCTATATATCTAGAACTAAACTATAATGATAAATATAATACCATAAAAAAATAATATTATAATTGTATATAACTTAAATTCACACATTATAAGAATTACAGGGGCGGATGCAGAGGGTTAGCACGGGTTCAATTGAATTCATAACTTTTGACGCGGAGTAAAATTTTATGTGTAAAAATTCCTTAAAATTTTAAAAATAATAAATATAAATCCAAACTTTAAAAATATAATAGGTTCAATGCTAAAATTTTTATAATTGAAGCCATAGACTTTAAATCCTGAATCCATCTCTGAATAATTATACTCCTTTAACAAAATTAATACGAATAAGTTCCATATGTAAGGGATCGTTCATTGCAACGGAAAGAAATGTTTTTATTGCATGTAGAAAATGATTTAACTTATATATTATAGTACTCATTTATTCGTGATTGTCATAGAGATGTCTGACCAGAGGCGGACCTATCTTGCCTTTTGAGGGGTCACAGGACTCCGTTAGTTTCGGCAGAAACTATGTATATATATATTTTATATATATCTGCAAATATAGTTGTGACCCCTTAAATAATTTACGTGTGCTTCCAAACACAAAAGCTTGACCGAAGGAATAGTTGAGTAGAGTGCTTTAGTTTCCTCCCTTTAGGGGTTGACGTGGGTTCGAAACTCATGTTTAACTTTTACTCCTTCATGTAACATCAGTTTTTTTTCTCCCTAAAATCCATTTTAGTTTAGTACTAGTATATACTGGTCAACTTAATTAATTTTATTCTCTTTGTAAATATCACCCTTCAAATCAATAAAACTTCAAATTATAACTTATTGCTCCACAAATAAAAAAATATAAATATTTTCTGTCACAACCTTTTTCAACAATCACTTTAATAAAGTAGTGGGCATCGTCAACTCTGACTCCACGATGACAACAGAGAGTTTGAGACTCTCTTCAAATACTTGATTACTAACACACCCTTAATCTTGATTTTTTGTGTGTAAGCTTTTGATAAATTTAAAGTTTGAACACCCTTTTGATCATTGACTCCTTTTTAATTGAGAAAAAACTAGAAATTTTAAAGTTTGAAATAGACTTAAATCAAACATCTTCCCTTCCCGTAGCACCCATTTTGTGAAAAATCTCTCTCTATTCATGCTTTTTCTTTCTTTAGAACTTTTTTTAATACTTAGATGATAAGTTATCGATCATAATCATTAAGTTTTTAAAGAGTTGCACGTAGAATTTTATCACTAGTAATTTACATCTAAGTACACATCGAATTTCATCATTAGTAATTAACATATAGTGGTATCCCCGTAGCGTTCAAATTTTGAGTCCGCCTCTGTGTCTAACTACACTATAATATTGTAAAAAACAAAAAGTCTCACAGATTATTCGCGTAGTTTTAACCAATTGTACTATTGGTATAGTATTAATCTTCAGACTTCACTGTAAATACAAGAAATTAAATAACCTTGATATAGAGTTTTTGAGACTTAGAGAGTATGCTAATTTTTTACTCCTATCCTTTTCGGAAACTTTAGCCTCTTGATGCATGATTCATGACACGTCATCAATCACCTTTTTTAGTGTTTTCTTTCTAAAATGAATGGGAGCTTTTGTATAACTGGTAAAGTTCACGTGATTAGAAAGTCAAGCTATGAAAATAGTCTCTTGTAAAAATATAGAATAAAATTGCATATAATAAACTATTATGGTCCTGTCTGTACCTAAACTAGCGCACCGAACTGCTCTTTCAAAATTATGAAGACAATAACTTTCTTTCAAAAATATGCATGGAAAGATTGTGAAGACAATATATATGTGCATGATTCAGTTTTGTGGCGGTTTCTTATCTATCGTTTTTAGTTTGTTTTTTTAAAAGCGATAATGCCTTATTTGTAAATCAGTATTGTCAGATATTTTAGCAAAAAAGTCGAGTTTCATAATTAAAGCACCAAACGGGAGCAATCTGTTGAACCCTTATAGGCTCAAACGACTATCACAGGTTTGCAGTGACAAACAGAAGTGATCCATCATAAATAATACTACGTATTATATATACCTGTACATACGATATATGATAAAGAATCACAAGTCTTTCTTTTTCCGTTATCATTACTTCTAACTTCTAAGAACTCAAAAGCAACTAAAAGTTCAATAATGTACGTAATCCGTATAGATTTTTGTGTGTATATATATATACTATGTTATCTTGAGTACCTTCTTGAATTATTAAATAACTTGGTTCTTTACCTTATTCTTAAGCGTAAACGGGATAAACAGTAAAATAACACAATAATTTATGTGAAAAATCATCCGACTCAAAGGTGCAAAAATCACGACCTATCACGTAGGATTTTAACTTCAACTTCACTAAAACAAATGAGCCAAACGTATCGATTCCAAGACCTGTGAATCAATACCCATTAATTCTCCTACTTCAACCATTTGACTTACAAGTTACTCTAACGTGCAAACTCAAACAATTACTACAACTCACTAATTATGTATAATATTTGATTACAACTCGATTTTCTAAAACACATTCACTAGCTGACTCAAGAAGAACACTAACACTAGTAATCGATTTGAGTGTTGAAAATATAGTTCCACGGTGGATGTGCAAAAGGATGATTACAGCGGTCCAAAAAAATAATACGTTTCCTGGGCTCCGGAATCTTTTAGGAGTCCTATGCGTAGTCAGCTTCTCATTTGATAGGACTCCAACAGTTCCAAGGATTCTGTTAGCTTCAAGGTTTCACGTATTAACTTTGATGATAACAAACCAACAGAATTATTAATCAAAAAATATTTACTTGTGATAATCTTATTTTTTTGTACACATATTTGGTGGAGATCATGGTAATCTTAATTTACTATGAAGTTGAACAAGAAAGCATTTACTACGGATGCTATTTATAGAGAATACTATTGAAAATATATTGGGATGATTTGCTTATTGTATGGTGATGCGAGACTAAAATGCATAGTTTAATATGTAATATACCTTACATTTGAGGTGCGTTAATGATAAAAATATACTTTTTATGTGCTTAATGGAGTTATTTCATATGTAGGTGAGTTGGAGATGGAAACGAAGCTAAAGGGATGCAAATACGTCGAAAAATACGCAAAAGGAGACAACCGGGCGATAGCCGGGCGACAGAGCTCTACAGCCTTTAGCCAAGCGTTAGGGCTGAAACGCCAGCCCTACCCTGGCGTTATCCAGGCGTTAGGGCTGAAACGACAGCCCTAGCCTGGCGTTAGCCAGGCCTTTGGGTCCAAACG
>ML367302.1:0-15038 GCA_005239505.1 Nicotiana paniculata | reverse complement strand
ATCCTTGATTCGTTTAACTTCTAATACTTGTTAACCAGCCTTATACACTCTTGTATCATTTAAGAAACCAATAGCATTAAATTCTTATCATCTCAAAGATAATATCTTCCCAGATTTACATCGACTAACTTAGGGAATGAACCATCGTACGTGAATAAGGGTTGTAGCATGTAAAGACCTGTAAAATTTTCTTGTAAAAAACAAAATAACAATAATATCCGAATGAATCCCCGAGTTGTTGTTATTGTGGAAATTTTCGAAACAGACCAGAACTGAGTAAAAATTACCCCCAAGATTTAAAGAATATAATTTTTTCCATAAAGTGGGTGTTATGCGATGCATTATGCGATCGCATAACATGTATTTTTTATTTTAACACCCGACCCAATCCATTAAAAATACCCCTCCCCTTCATTTTAACCACTTTTTTCTGAGAAATTAGAGAGAGGAAAGAGTGGGTTCTAGAGAGAGAAAGTCCCAACTTCATCAAATTGGTCTTCCTTATCAATCAAGCTTGGAATTAATCAAGTAAAACACGGATTTCTTCACTCTAAGAGGTAAGCTTCCACCCCACTGACATCAAATTTCCAGATTTTGTTAAAAATGACTTATGGGTAGGATACTTCGTAAGGATGGGGTTAAGAGTCTATGGGCTCTTGAATATGATGATGTTGAAGGGGGAAAAGGGAAAAATTGTGAAAATTGTTTGATTATGGTTGCTTCTTTTCACGTACCTTGATTTATTAGGTTATATCACTGTCTCTTAATTGTGTACTGTTTGATTGTACTTGGGATAAAGTTTGTGTATACATACTAGTATTATTCCACAGTACTAACGTCCCTTTTTCCGGGGGCGCTACATCTTTTATATCGATGTAGGTGGGTCCATAGCATGTAGCCCAACTCGCCGTTAGTGGTGTCTTATCCTCAACCTCTTCCCGCTGTACTGGTGAGCCCCCTTCCTCTCGGGGCCATGTGTAGTTCCTGCTATCTCTTTTGAGTATATTATGTATTGTAAGGTATAGCCGGAGCCTTGTTTCCGGTAAGTATTGTATAAACTCTTAAACATTCTTAGAGGCACCGTAGACACTATGTGGGTGTATATATGTATATTTTGGGCAGTGGTTGTAATTGTTCGTAATCATGGTCCGTATTGGAAGTGTTGCATCTATTTTGTATGTAACGGTAAATATAATATGATAATGTAATACGAGGAAAAGAAATTGGACTTATTATGGTAATCACACACTTTTAAACTTATTTCACTGTTTCATACAAATCATGTACGATATTATCACGTGGGGGTAGGAAAGGAAAATCAGGTTCGCTTGACTAGGATCACCTGGTTGAGTGCCGGTCGCGTCCCTCGATTTTGGGGCGTGAAAAACTTGGTATCAGGGCCTCAGGTTTTAAAAGTGTCCTAGGATGTCTCAGAGCCGTGTCTAGTAGAGCCCTTCTTATCAGTGTGTTGTCGACCACACCTATAATTAGGGGGCTACATGGGAATTTAGGAAACACCCTTTTCATTGTTATTCTATATCGTGCGGTGAAGTGGAAAGTGAGGATATTCTTGTCTAACTCGTGCTCTATTCCAAATTTTTCACTGATGGCACCAAATAAGAGAGCTCGACTTGGCCTAGAGGTCAATGTCGCCCCAAGTGTGGCCGTAAATTCTGTACCCGATGGCGCGGGTAAGAGTGAATCCCCGACCTTGATCCCATCAGGCCCTTCACTTCCAGATCAGAGTGTTCCTATTCCTGCTATGAAGGAAGGTGCCGCAACCCCTGACCCTTCTTCGGTTCCAGTTTTAGGTCCCGGTACTTCCGATGGGGACCTCAAGGGACAGGGAGATTCCACCGGTTCCAGAGTCGACCAGTTTCTGCGGTTAGCCCCTCCAAAATTCTCAGGTATTGATCCAGAGGCCGATCCACAAGACTTTCTGGATGAAATGTACAAGACGCTCCGGGTTATGAAGGCTACAGAGACAGAGGGGATTGAGTTAGCATCTNCAGGGTAATACGAGTGTGTGGGAGTACCACCTGGAGTTTGTTAGGTTGTCCAAGTACGCTCCTCAGTTAGTATCGAATATGGGTGCCAGAGTTCGACGGTTTGTTCATGGCCTCACTCCTTTGGTTGTGAATGAAGCTGCTACAGCTGCCTTTCACTCAGACATGAATTATGGTATGATAGTGGGATTCGCCCAGGCTACAGAGGCTAGAAAATTAAAGATAAGGTCGGAGAGGGAGAATATCAGCAGGGCCCGGTTAGCGGGCCACTCGGGGAGTTCAGTTGGAGGAGGGAGAGAAGTTCATGGGAGAGGACCATCAGGGTGGTGCTTTTTCTCAGCCGTTCGGTTCTTCAGTCATCGCATCTTCAGTACGTCCTCCAGCTCCTGCAGGGCGTGGTGCAGCTAAAGGTGGAGCCCGTGGTAGAGGTGGGCCCAGCCGGTTCTATGCTTTGAGTGGTTTCTAGAGTGCGGAGGCTTCTCCAGATGTTGTTACAGGTATTCTGGTTGTTGAAGTCCTTGATTGTTATGCTCTTATTGACCCAGGGTCTTCCTTGTCCTATGTTACCCCATTTATTGCTTTAAGTTTTGGGATAGAACCCGAACGGCTTCGTGAGTCGTTCTCTGTGTTGACTCCGGTTGGTGATTCCACTACAGCCGCACGAGTCTATAGGAATTATGTTCTCATGGTGTGTGGTCGAGATACCACGGCCGATCTTGTCGAACTAAGGATGATAGATTTCGATGTCATCATGGGGATGGATTGGCTTTACTCGTGCTTTGATAAACTCGACTGCCGGACAAGAATTGAGTCAGTTATCGAGTGGAAAGGGGTTGGTGTGGTGCCAAAGGGTAGGTTTATTTCCTACCTTAAGGCCTCAAAGATGATTAAAAAGGGGTGTATTTATCATTTGGTCTGGGTTGCGGACACCACTTCAGAAGTGTCTGCCCCGGAGTCCGTCCCAGTCGTGAATGAGTTTCTTAAAGTGTTTCCGGAAGAGCTTCCAGGAATTCCGCCAGACAGAGAGATCGATTTCGGGATTGATGTATTGCCAGATACGCAGCCAATATCTATTTCCCCATACATAATGGCGCCGGAAGAGTTGAGGGAGCTAAAAGAGTAGTTGAAAGACTTATTAGAGAAGAGGTTCATTCGGCCGAGTGTGTTGCCGTGGGGCGCTCCGGTTCTTTTCGTCAGGAAGAAGGATGGGTCGCTTCGGATGTGTATTGATTATCGGCAGCTCAACAAAGTCACTATCAAAAATAAGTATCCATTGCCTCGGATAGATGATTTGTTTGACCAACTGCACGGTGTGAGGTTTTTCTCCAAAATTGATTGACGGTCGGGGTATCACCAGTTGAAGATTAGAGAGCAGGATATTCCTAAGACCGCCTTCAGGACTCGTTATGGCCATTTTGAATTTTTGGTAATGTCCTTTGGACTGACCAATGCTCCAGCAGTTTTCATGGTTCATATGAATCAGGTTTTCAAACCGTTTCTTGAATCCTTCGTGATTGTTTTTATTGATGACATCATTGTCTACTCGCGCAGTCGGGAGGATCATGCTAATCACCTCAGGACAGTTCTACAAACTCTTCATCAACACCAATTGTATGCCAAGTTTTCAAAATGTGAATTTTGGTTGGAGTCAATCACATTTTTGGGTCATGTTGTTTCAAGAGAAGGGATTAAGGTTGATCCCTAGAAGATCACATCGGTAAAGGATTGGCCTAGATTAACGACCCCGACAGAGACTCGCAGTTTCTTGGGTCTAGCTGGGTATTATCGGAGGTTTGTGGAGGGGTTGTCTACCCTCGCCTCCCCATTGACCAAATTCACGCAAAAGACAACTAAGTTCCAATGGTCCGACGCTTTTGAGAAGAGCTTTCAGGAATTGAAATCAAGACTGACTTCGGCACCAGTGTTAACCTTACCAGAAGGCACGAAAAGATTTGTGGTTTATTGTGATGCTTCGAGGATTAGCTTGGGATGTGTGTTGATGCAACACGGAAAGGTTATAGCCTATGCTTCCAGGCAACTCAAGGATTACGAGAATAATTATCCGACGCATGATTTAGAACTCGGGGCAGTTGTGCTTGCATTAAAAATGTTGTTGCATTATTTTTATGGGGTCCATGCTGACGTGTTCTCAGACCACAAGAGTCTCCAATACTTGTTCAAGTAGAAAGAGTTGAATTTAAGGCAGTGGCGATGGTTAGAGTTGATTAAGGATTATGATATGAACATTTTGTACCATCCGGGAAAAGCACTCTCAGTCGGAAGTCTATAGGTAGTCTGGCCCATTTGGATGAAGGTAAGAGGCCGTTGGTTCGGGAGGTTCGTCAATTGGCTAGTCTGGGGGTCTGTCTCTCGACCTAAGACGGGGGGGAAACTCATGGCGCATAATGGGGCAGAATCATCACTTGTAGCGGAAGTCAAGGAGAAACAGTTTATTGATCCAGCATTGGTGCAATTGAAGGAGGCAGTTTTGAATAGCAAAATTTCGGTATTTTCACTCGAAAGCGATGATGGTGTCTTGCGGTGCCAGGGAAGGTTGTGTGTCCTTGATGTGGATAATCTTCGGGGGAGGGTGATGGCGGAAGATCACAATTCCAGGTAGTCCGTACACCCAGGTTCTACGAAAATTTATCAAGACCTCCGGGAAGTTTATTGGTGGAGCGGTATGAAAAGAGGGGTGGCATACTTTGTATCTAGATGTCTGAATTGTCAGCAGGTGACGGCCGAGCACCAGAGGCCTGGTGGGTTAACTCAGCTTGTGGAGATTCCAATGTGGAAATGGGAAATGATCAACATGGATTTAGTGGTAAGGTTACCCCGCACTCAGCGCAAGTTCGACTCTATTTGGATGATAGTGGATCGACTCACGAAATCAGCTCACTTCTTGCCGGTCAAGTCCACCGATACTGCAGAGAAGTACGCTCAGTTGTATACCAAGGAAATAGTCAAGCTTCATGGTACTCCAGTTTTTATTATCTCAGATCGAGGAGCTCAATTCACGGCTAATTTTTGGAGTAAATATCAGCAAGGTTTGGGTACTCAGGTAAATCTCAGCACGGCTTTCCATCCGCAGACTGATGGTCAGGCAGAGCGGACTATTCAGACGCTTGAAGATATGTTGCGGGCTTGTGTGTTTGATTTAAGGGTAGTTGGGATGATCATTTACCGCCTATCAAATTTTCTTACAATAACAGCTTTCACGCTAGTATTCGGATGGCCCCATTTGAGGCCTTGCATGGAAGGAGGTGTAGATCTCCGATTGGGTGGTTCGAGGTTGGTGAAGCAGAATTGTTAGGGCCAGATCTTGTGCACCAGGCATTGGAGAAAGTCAGACTCATTAGGGAGAGGATGAAAACCGCTCAGAGCAGTAAAAAATCCTATGCGGACGTTCGTCGAAGAGAATTGGAATTCCAAGGTGATGATTGGTATTCTTGAAGGTATCTCCCATGAAGGGAGTGATGCGGTTTGGGAAGAAAGGGAAATTGAGCCCAAGGTATGTTGGGCCCTATCGGATTGCTCAAAGGATAGGACAAGTGGCGTATAGGTTGGAATTAACCCCTGAATTATCATTAGTGCACCCAGTGTTCCACGTGTCCATGTTGAAGAAGGTGGTTGGGGATCCATCAGCCATCGTGCCAGATGAGCCTATTGAGGTTAATCATGAATTATCATATTAAGAGGTTCCGGTTGCTATTCTTGATAGACAAGTCCGTAGATTGAGGAACAAAGAAATTGCTTCAGTTAAAGTATTGTGGCGAAGTCAGCATATTGAGGAAGCCACGTGGGAAGCGGAAAATGAGATGAAGGAAAAATATCCCCATTTGTTTGAATAATTCTAGTAGTGTTCGTCAGAACTGTCATCCCTAACCAAATCATATTTTTATGTTCGGTTTCGTGCCACAGCACCCCATCTTCCCCTAATTACCTTATTGATGTAACTTTCCAATGTGTGCTAAAACGGAATCGGTAGTTCTATCTGAGTAGTGTGCAACCCTTGAGTTAAATGAAAGTTTTGTGGAACGTATGTGTTGGGCAGGTTATTGATAGTAGTATAGAGTGGTAATGATCAATTGAAATGAATATAACATATTGAGGTGATTGGGTTGTATGAGACTCATTAAAAAGGGCCAAGTTATGTGCAAAGATGTAAATCATGTGCAGTTTGTGGTATGAATGGAAGGAACTATGTGTAATTGACAAATGATTGAATAATTGCAGATGGTTGAGGTAACAACATTATGTGTAAGTTATCGGTGATTAAAAACTATGTAATGATTTTTGGAAATGTGTTTCAGGGGCTCTCTGACAAGTAGATAGGTCTAATTGCAAAGGGAACTCTGGCGAAATTTTTCTAAAATATTGGAGTTAGTAATCTGGGAATTGCATACCATGCTTTCGAAGCTAAATGATTTCCAAAACCCTCATTCAAGGACGAATAATTTTTTTAAGGGGGGGGGGGAGGGAGGATGTAAAGACCCGTAAAATTTTCTTGTAAAAAAAAAAATATTAATAATAATAATAATAATAAAATAATATTCGAATGAATCCCCGAGTTGTTGTTATTGTTGAAATTTTCCAAACAGACCAGAACTGAGTAAAAAGTACCCCCAAGATTTAAAGAATACAAATTTTTCCAGATAGTGGGTGTTATGCGACGCATTATGCGATCGCATAACGTGTATGCGGACCGCAGAACGGTCGCATACCTGGGTAGTGTGTTTCGAAATTTTGGCCCATCTTGAGGGCCATTATGCGGTCGATTATGCGGACCGCATGTCGGAATGTGATCGCGACCGCGTTCAGTGTCGGGTTTCTATTTTTTTTTATTTTAACACCCGACCCCAATCCATTAAAAACACCCCTGCCCTTCATTTTAACCACTTTTGCTAAGAAATTAGAGAGAGGAAAGAGTGGGTTCTAGAGAGAGAAAGTCCCAACTTCATCAAAATGGTCTTCCTTCATCAATCAAGCTTGGAATTAATCAAGTAAAATACGGATTTCTTCACTCTAAGAGGTAAGCTTCCATCCCACTGACCCCAAATTTCCAGATTTTGTTAAAAATGACTGATGGGTAGGATACTTCGTAAGGATGGGGTTAAGAGTTTTTCATGCATGTAACCATTTTATCATAAGCTAGTAAAGGAAAGTAGGGTGGGGTGACCTTTAACTAAAAAAAAGGGGTTAGTTAATCTAAAGGAGCACCTAGTGTTTGATAGAAAGCTCAAATGAGTTCAAGACATGTTCATGATTCCTAATTCTAAGTTTAAATGTGTCACATTGTGAATTAGATTGAAGGTTCTAGAAGGTCCGGTGACTTTAGCTAGAAATTAAGGAAAAAAAATCCCAGTTCGAGGTATGTATGGCTAACTTTAACCTTCGTACAATCCTCTTGTTGGGTTCGAATATGTGGTATGTGCACCTTATGTGGGAATGTGTGAAATAGTTGAAAACCATACGTGGAAAAATAATGAAAGGAGTATTATGAAATAATATAACTAAATTGAGCAAATGTGGCAGTATCGTGTTCATGGAATTTTCTACTTGACAAATGTTATGAAGACTTGGGCCCAATTAAATGAGTTGTTAATATGAAATTGTATTCCTTGAAAGGATAATTCTTGTGATGTAATTGTTTGTGGTTGCTGTTATGAAATATGGTTGTCAGGGGGATCGGGTTGCGCGCCGCAACACAAAGCAATAAGCTTCATGAGGTGTGAGGTAATAAGGGTGGCCAAGGTAATAAGGAGGAAACGTGATCGATATCACTACTGAAATGAAAAGCTATGGGCTCTTGAATATGATGATGTTGAAGGGGGAAAAGGGAAATATTGTGAAACTTGTTTGATTATGGTTGTTTCTTTTCACGTACCTTGATTTATTTGGTTATATCACTGTCTCTTAATTGTGTACTGTTTGATTGTACTTGGGATAAAGTTTGTGTATACATACTAGTACTATTCCACAGTACTAACGTCCCTTTTTCCGGGGGCGCTACATATTTTATATGGATGTAGGCGGGTCCATAGCAGGTAGCCCAGCTCGCCGTTAGTGGTGTCTTCTCCTCATCCTCTTCCAGCTGTACTGGTGAGCCCCCTTCCTCTTGGGGCCATGTGTAGTTCCTGCCATATCTTTTGAGTATATTATGTATTGTAAGGTATAGCCGGGGCCTTGTTGCCGGCAAGTATTGTATAAACTCTTAAACATTCTTAGAGGCTCCGTAGACACTATGTGGGTGTATATATGTATATTTTGGGCAGTGGTTGTAATTGTTCGTAATCATTGTCCGTATTGGAAGTGTTGCATCTATTTTGTATGTAACGGGAAAACTAATATGATAATGTAATACGAGGAAAAGAAATTGGACTTATTATGGTAATCACACGCTTTTAAACTTATTTCACTGTTTCATAAAAAAAATGTACGATATTATCACGTGGGGTAGGAAAGGTAAATCAGGTTCGCTTAACTGGGATCACCCGGTTGAGTGCCGGTCACGTCCCTCAATTTTGGGGCGTGACATAACATTGAGATCGCGGTCTTCAACATCCTTGATGAGCGGACTACGCCCGTGCTCGTTCTGAGAGAAATTTGGTCGTGATGGTTGGATCTGATCGGTAAAAGTCGGGCTGATGGTTGACAACAAGGCTATGGTTGGTGTGATGTTGGATGATGTCATCGCCACTCGCGTCATCATTACGCATCTTCCCATTGCATAGTCTGCACTGTTGATGCTTCAATTTTTGTGCCATTGATGACTTTTTGGCCTCGATTCTGATGCCACCCAACCCTATAAATAGAGGAGAGGGGTTTCTCATTCGAAACTTTCACTTTTTCCCTCTTCTTAAGCATACAATCTCTCTGTGATCTCCTCCTCTATTTCTTGCAGTTTCTTCATCTTCAATGTTTCATTTCTTTCCCAGTCACTACCCCTTTTCTCTTATCTCATCTTATACACATTACATTGTCACTATGTCAACTTCCACTCACATTCATGATGAAGTTTTCGACTCCACTCCTTTATTTGTGGCCATTCCTCCTGTCGGCGAGGAGCCCATGGTCGAAGGGGATGAAAACTTCCTCACCGTTGAGGAGGTGGTTTCCAAAAATCCTACGGTTAGAAATGATTTTCCTAAAGAACCTAGTCCTTCTTCTGCTCCTGAGCATTCTGAGTCGGGTCCAGATGAATTCGCTGACATGCGATCTAAATACCATATCCCTTCTCACATCGATATTGTCCCGATGGGGGGCAATATAATTCAGGTTCATCGACCAGGGTTCTGTGATTTTTATGCTAATCCTTCGTGATTGGATACTCCCTTCCTCTCCCCCGGTTAGCCGAGGTGTTCTACTGCTTCTACGGTATTTTCCCAGCATAGCTCCCCTACTTATATAAGTTCTTCCTGATGCTGGCTAAGTACGCGGAACTGGTCGGTTGTAAGGTCGACCTCCGCCATTTGCTGCACCTATTCTCGCCTACATTTTTAGAGGCATTCTGATACATTTAAGATATCGTGGAACGAAGGGGTTGGTGGCCAGGATGGATGATAAAGCAATTCGACTGTTCTTGGATATTGAGGATTGGGTATTTCGCGTGTTGCCCCACACCGTGGGAATTCACGATTGGGCATCCATCCATAAGTTCCATGGACCTAGGACCTCGTCTCGTAAGTATCCCTATTCTCCGACTTAGCTTTGTCTTTTATCGTTCTCTGACTTGACTTCCCATTGGTGTTAGGTTAGTGAGTTTCTAAAAAGAAAAAGGCTCCCACTCTTGCCTTTCGCCAGAAGGTTACCTCGGCCGTGATGGAGTTCACTCTAGTTGAGTCTGTACGAGGTCAGGCTCAAGCTCCACCGGTAAGGGATCCCGCTTCTCTAGCCATTGTCGTCCCAGATGAGGTTTCTTCTCAGCACCGGTAAGGGAGCCCGCCTCTCTAGCCGTTGGCGTCCCAGATGAGGTTTCTTCTCAGTAGTTTTTTTCTTGCCGATGAGTCATCTCGTGGCGAGGAGTCATTGCCGAGGAAAAGACGGAGGGTAGAAATAGGGAAGGTCGTTGTTGTTGATGAGTCAGAGAGATTATGGCTCTTGAGGTGAGGCCAGAGTCGTCTCCAGCCGTGGAGGCGGCTATTGCAACATGTACCGTTATGGAGGAAAGGCCTTCTAGAGTCGAGGGGTTCATAGTGGCAAAGATCCCGTGCAGGCTGTTGAGGGTGGATCCTCATTGGCGGTCGTATGAGGTGGTGAAGTCCAAGCAGGGGACGTCGACTCCGATTCTGACATCGAACCCGAGGAGGTACGGACTTTCACTGAGAAGACTACTCGTGAGGAGATAAAGACAGAAGTTCCTAATCGGCACATAGTCATTCCTGTGGATTACAACCTCTTGGTCGACTCAGAGCGCGTGGCACCATCTTTCGCCCCCTTATGTGCAGAGATAGAAAATAGGACGTTGCAGACACTGAACGATACCGACCTTTCTCTAGGCATATCGGGCATGGCTTTGCGGGTGAGTTCTCACTTTTTTTCTTCTATGTTTTTGTGTGTTTCGTGGGTGTTATTTTACTTTGTCTGACTTGTCTTTTCTTTTTTTTGCTCATCAGACTCTTATCCTGGAGATTGAGTGCGACCGATAAGAGGAGGAGAGGGTGTCTCTCTATAGGAGGATGGAGTCCAAGTATAGAGAGTACTGCACCAAGTATCGGAGGATGGTCAGGAGTGATGGCGAGGATGGCCAGTTTTGAGAGTTGCGCGATGAGATTGGGAGGAAGGACGAAGAGCTGAAGGAAAAGGACGAGGAGATCATGAAGTCCATTGGCCGATGCAGCATGTTGGAGGAGACGCTGAGGTCCAAGCAAGATGAGCTTGAACTAAGTAAGTGGGTAATGGCCGAGAATGCAAATCTCCAGGCGCAAATGGCATTCTTGAAGGTCAAACTCGAACAGAGCGAGGCCAGGGCCACTGACTAGAGGCCTGAGTTGAGCGCTAGAGTCGCAGAGCTGAATCTGGCTGAGAGGACCAGGATGGCCGAAGTCGCGGAGGCGACATCTTTGGTGGGTACCATGCGTATTTGTAGTCCTGAGCGGGCCAGTGAGTTGGAGACATCAACGCTTAAGGTGGCGAGGTTGGAGGAGAAATTTAGAAATTTGGAGGGGAGTTATCTGGGTTAAATGAGCAGATCGACCTCCTGAAGGCCGAGAAGAAAAAACCGGCTTGACCATCTACTTCTCAATCTTTTGTCGATCCGAATGTATCATGGGAGTTGTACGAGATGTGATTTCATGCTTAGGACCAACTCGATGTGTACATGTCTTTGAGGGCTACCGGAAAGCTTTTCAAGGAAAATCTTGCAGTTGTTCGTGTCAAGGCACGAGCAGCTCGTGAAGCTTATGGTTATGAGCGTGGAACGCCCGGCGGGGATGGTGATGATGACACCGTGGATGGGCTTGCTTCTGATCCTTGGTACGACAAAGAGTATGCTGACGGGGATGATGTAGCATAAAGCCTTTGTACTTAATTTTTGGTTGTTTTGCTATTTTTGAGGGCGTACTCGATCCCTTTGTAAAAATCAAGTAGTGTAATCCAATCAATTGAAATGGAACGGTTACCTTTTTGCTATATATTTTCGGATTCACGCTCTCTTGTTGCCTTTTTTTTTTTATGTGTGATGTTGCTTTTGGGGAGGCTCAACATAGACTGATTTGAGGTTGACTATAAAGTGATTCGAGTGAGAGCGAAAGTAAAAGTGAGTCGAGTGAAGACGAATGTAAAGTGATTCGAGCGAGGTCGAATGCAAAGTAATTCGAACGATGTCGAATTTAAAGTGATTCGAGTGGGGTCGAATAAAAAGTGATTCGAGCGAGGTCGAATGCAAAGCGATTCAAACGAAGTTGAATGTAAATTGATTCGAGAGAGGTCGAATGCAAAGTAATTCGAACAAGGTCGAATGTAAAGTTATTCGAGCGATGTCGAATTCAAAGTAATTTGAACGAGGTCTAATGTAAAGTGATACAAGCGGGGTCAAATACAAAGCATTTCGAGCGAGGTCGAGTGCAAGGCGATTCGAGCGAAGTCAAATGTAAAGTGAATCGAGCGAGGTCGAATACAAAGTAATTCGAACGAGGTCGAATGCAAAGAGATTCGAGAAAAGTCAAATGTAAAGTGATTCGAGCAAGGTCAAATGCAAAGTAATTCGAACGAATTCGAATGTAAAGTGATTCGAGCGGGGTCGAATACAAAGTGATTCGAGTGAGGTTAAATGCAAAGTAATTTGAACGAGGTCGAATGTAAAGTGATTTGAGCGGGGTCTAATACAAATTGATTCGAACAAGGTCGAATGCAAAGCGATTTGAGCAAAGTCGAATGTAAAGTGATTCGAGCAAGGTTGAATGCAAAGCAATTCGAGCGAGGTCAAATGTAAAGTGTAGAATGTAGAACGACTTGGAGTTGTGCGAAAAATGCTGCATACTACTTTGTTTATTAATTTCATTGGAGAATATTACATGCTTGTTCAATACATACTTTTGAGAAGTTCCCCGTCGACCTAGTCCCTTCATCATTCTGCCTGGAGTAGTCGATAGGCGGAGCGATGAATCACATACTAACTTCGAGACGTCCTCTTCATCGCCTCATTAAAAACCTTCTCGGTAAAACCCAACTAGGGTTAAAACCAGAGTGAGGGAAAAAGAGTACGACTTGGAGGATGTCCATTTTTAGAAGTTGAAGTATTTGAGGTGAGCGGCGTTCCAATTGTTTGGTAGTAGCTTTCCCTACATTGTTTCTAGTTGGAATGACCCTTTGTTAGATGCCGTTGTGATTTTGTATGGTCCGTTCCAGTTGGTTCCTAGTTTACCTTCTCTTGGGTCTTTGCTTGCCTGTGTTTTGGCCTTGAGTATGTATTCCCCGACTTTGGCCTTTTTTTTGTTATACCGTTCTGCTTGCTTTTTTTGGGCTATCATTCTTATGTAGGCCATATCTCTCCGTTCCTCTACTTCACCGAGATCCTTCTTTCTGTTCTCGTCGTTTCTTGGTCCGCTATAATTGGAGTACTCAGGCTTGCTCCCCGACCTCGACCAGTATAACTGCATCAGTCCCATAGACCAATGAGTATGGCGTTTCACCTGTGCTCATTTTTGGCGTGGTGCAATATGCCCATAGCACTTCTGGTAGTACTTCTGGCCACAGTCCCTTGGCGTCTTTGAATTTCTTCTTTATGACATTTAGTACTGTTTTGTTGGAGGATTCAGCTTGGACATTGCCTGCAGGATGATATGGCGTGGAGAGTATTCGCTTGATGTGCCATTTTTTGAAAAATTTGGCGGTTTTCCTCCCGGTGATCTGTGGTCCGTTATCGCATCTAATCTCCTTGGGGATGCCGAAGAGGCATATAATGTTTCTCCATATGAATGTGATGACTTCCTGTTCTCGTATTTGGGCGAACGCACCTGCTTCTACCCATTTGGAAAAGTAGTCAGTTAAAACCAAAAGGAAACGTAGATTACCTCATCCTGCTGGAAGCGGTCCCACAATGTCCATTCCCCATTTGATGAATGATCATGGCGATGTGACTGATTGGAGATGCTCGCCCGCTTTGTTTATCATGGGAGCATATTTTTGGAATTGCTCGCATTTTTTGACGAAGTTGGCTGCTTCTTTCTTCACGGTGGGCCAATAATAGCCTGCTCGTGAGGCATCTGATGAGGGCTCGGTTACCGGTATGGGATCCGCAATGGCCTTCGCGTACTTCCTCAAGGACGCACCTGGTTTTGTTTGTTCCTATGCATTTTACCAAGGGACCGCAGAGCGTTCTTTTGTAAAAGTTGTTGTCGATGATGTTATACCTGGCCGACTACATTCGAAGCTTTTTGGCTTCTTTTTTGTCTGATGGAAGTATTTCCTCCTGAAAGTATGTTATAATACGGTTTCTCTAGTCCCAAGTTAAGTTTACAAAGTGTACCTCAAGTTGGTCTATTAATGGGTGGAGTAGGGTCACCGCATTCTCCTTTCTATTTATACTTTTTGTTGCAACTTCTAATTTAGCGAGGCTGTCCACCTCGATGTTTTGAGATCAAGGTACTTGATCGAATTGGCATTCGTCGAATTCCAACAGTAGTTTATGAATTTCTGCTTGGTAATTTTGTAGCCTTTGCTCCTTGATTTGGTAAGTCCATGTGACTTGGTTAACGACGACTTGTGAATCGCATCGAAGGATTACTCGTCGTGCTCCATACTTGAGAGATAGCTTTAGTCCTGCAATTACGGCCTCGTTGTTATTCATATCGGTGCACCGTATGGACTGGAAGATGACTTCGCCCATTGGGACCTCGAGTAAAAGTCACAGTCCAGAACCTGACACATTAGAAGCGCCATCGGTATTTAAGACACATATGTCAGGTAAGTTGGGAGCAGTACGAGAATTTTCCTACTCGACTTCAAGCATTATCTTGGTGACGAAGTCTGCTAGTACTTGTGAATTTATCATCGTTTATGGCTGATATGTGATATCGTGCTCACTCAATTTGATGGCCCATTTGGCCAGCCTCCCCGACAGTTCATGCTTATGTAGAATGCTTCTAAGGGGGGAAGGTCGTGACCACCGATATGGGGTGACATTGGAAATAAGGTCTAAGCTTTCGTGAAGCTATGGCCAATGGCAGAGCCAGCTTTTTGAGGTTGGTACCTCGTTTTGGCATAGACCAGGGTTTTGATAATATAATAAATTAGAGACTGCATATCTTTGTTTTTGCGGACCAGCATTGCACTTACCGCTACTTCTGATACGTCCAAGTATATCAGTAGGTGTTCACCGGGTTTTGCTTTGGTGAGTGGTGGAGGCGAGGACAAATATGTCTTTACTTCCCTTAAGGCCTCGATGCACCCTGAGTTCCACCGGATCCCATTGTCTTTCTTGAGTACGCTAAAAAAAATTGTGGCATCAATCGGAGGTGGTCCTTGAAAATCTTGGTGACCAGCGTTTGATAGGTTGCTCCTGCATTTTTCAACCCAAATGACATGACTCTA